>APFE030340388.1:63212-84645 GCA_000404065.3 Pinus taeda
AACAATCTGTAGTGGCACTATCAACTACAGAGGCAGATTACATGGCAGCCACTCATGCAAGCAAGGAAGCAGTTTGGTTGCAGAGATTGTGTTCAAGTATGGGGTTAGTACAGGGAGCTATAAGGATAGACTGGGACAGCCAAAGTGCAATTTTCTTGGCAAAGAACCCTGCTTATCATTCAAAGACAAAGCACATTGATGTTCAGTATCACTTTGTGAGGGATATGATAGAAGACAAAAAGGTGTTGCTGGTAAAGGTGGACACTTTGAAGAATACTGCAGATGCATTGACAAAATATGTGAGCTTTGAGAAGTTCTCTTGGTGTAGAGAAACTATAGGCGTTTCAGGGCTGGAAAAATGACTAAGCTCTCTTGTGGCCCCCTTGTGGAAAGAAAACAAAAAGTGGTAGATTGTCAGGTTGTGTTATATTCTTTCCACGACTAACCCACGTAGTGAATTGGGGGGTTAGAGGGGGGGCAGAGCCCCTCCTTCGTTGCGTCGATTGCACAACGGGGGGATCACAGGGGGGGCGGCATCCCCCCCTGTCCAAGGGGTTTGAGGGGGGCATGTAGCCCCCCTCTACGGGGTCCAGGGCAACGCCCCGTGAATCTTTTTTTTTTGGACCCTATATTAGGTTGGGAGAACCTACCTATGGTTTTCAGTCCATGGTTTTGGACACGATGGTTTTTCAGTCCATGGTATTGGATTGTTCGGCATGTATAAATATGTATTGTAACATTGAAATGAATATATATGAAAAATCAAGCTGGTAGTCCTGGTTTTGGGATCCAGGAGAAACTCTTTGTGTATATGTGTTTTATGTGTTACGCTCTCGCATTGTTTATTTTTCTGTGATTTAGAATTCGCATGCAGGTAATTTCTATACGGGGTTAAAACCTATAATTATTTTCATACCTTTGGGAACCCCGCCCACACTAGATGGAATTCCCAAAGTGACCACAACTCCCTTTTCTGGCCACATTGAACTTGCCAGACTTAACTAAATTGACAAATGATCCAATTTTGTACAATCCGGTCTGGCCTCTGGTCCCTGTTAGGACTCCACTATGTATCATTTTTGCTATATATTTTGACACCATTTCACCCTTATAACTATCATTAGAAAGGATCCCATCATCATCTTCAGTTATTTTATCCCAAGGTATATAGAGACCTCTTCTTTATTATATGTTTAATCTGTTTTGCATTTAATTCCACAATACTCTTATGTTTTATCATTAATTGAAGTGTTTCATTGCTAACACAAGTCCAAAGATCGCAGATGAGTACATGCGGCTGCTGACTCAGTTGCTGAAACAGTTAATGTAGTTGCTGAAACAGCTGACTCAATTGCTGAAACAGTTAACGCAGTTGCTGAAACAGCCGTCAAGCACGCGAATCCCGTCAAGCGTAATTCGCGATTCTGGAAGAAGCCTTTTGTGGAATAACAGCAGCAGTATGAGGACACGATTATATGAATCAGCCTAAAGATAGCAATCTTGTTATCTCTGTTGTAACAGTACCTTTGTATGAAGAACAGAATACTCTTGTTTTGGGAAAAAGGAACAGATTTGAGATAATATGGATTCGCTCTCATGTAAATTGTAAATGATGTCTCCTCTTTAAAAAGAGGAGACATCATCATTAGAAGGGGTCGGTCATTGTAAAAGCTACAGGAGAATACTGGGTGAGAACTGGAGCTAGTCTCCATTTGTACTGTATCAGTGACTTTTGACAGATGAATAAATTCCTCTTTTGATCGCTCCAATCTAATTCTTTCTCTCAGGGAATCTTGTGAGAGGGAAAGGGCCCGCCTTCCTCACAAGATTCGTCCATTGGTTCTTGTAGATTGTTTAATTCCTTGTATGTTTGCACTTCATTTTAATTCTGTTGTTAGACACTGGTTACACAGCTTGAGTAATACTCTGTTTCCTTAGCACTGCCTGTATTGAATGTTTTCACCCTTAGAAGTTGAGACATCCATTTCTGTTTGATTGCATGAATGAATGATGTTGGGAGATAGGTGCTGAAGATTCCTGCCTACAGGAATAGGGCTCTGCTCCCATTAATTGCTTTCCTTTGTCTGCAGTGTGGTTAGGAATAGGAGAACAGGTGCTGAAGGTTCCTGCTCACAGGAATAGGGTCTTGATCTCTTGAATTCACAGTGTGATTAAGTGTCAGGCATCAGGTGCTGAAGTTCCTCACTAAGGAATAGGGTCTTGTTCCTGCTATGGTTGATTGGCTTCTCTCTTTGCAGATTGATTTTCTTTTGTTTTGATTGTAACTGCAGTAGAGAAATTATTTCTGCTATAACTAAATTGACTTCAGCTTTGATTAAGTAGAATGCAAATCAAGGGATTGGTAAGATTAATACTTATGCGTTTTCCTTTTACTACAACCTTGTTTCTGCTTTTGAAATTGAGCATATCCAGTGCGTGATTACCTTTGAAATAAAAAGACTTCCTCGGGTTGATAATTTATGTGGAGCTTGAATTGCGAAGCAATTAAAGCGACCAACAGTCCCAACTAAGCTTCCCTCAGATATCCCAAAATTCGAAAGGAAGAGTGGTGAAGATCTAGGAGAACACATAACCACATTTCACTTATGGTGCTCATCCAACTCCCTGATAGATGATTTGATTAGGTTGAGGTTATTTCAGTGCACCCTAACCAGAAATGCAGCCAAATGGTATATAGAGTTTCCAGGGATCACCTATACTTCTTTCTGTGATTTAGCTAATGTATTTTTGAACCATTATCAGTTTCTTGTCCAATATGAAGCCGGAATTGAACTTCTGGCTAACTTTCAGCAAGACACCACAACTCACATTTAGGATCACATCCAGGAATGGAGGAGGAGGAAAAGGCTTATCAAAGCTAAAATCCCACCAAAATTCCTTCTCGAATGGTTTCTCAAATCATTACAACCTGAGATCTCAAAGGATTTCTCTCTCTCCGGTGTTTATACAGAAGAGCAGGCTATTTTCATAGCCCAACAATTGGAACTGATATATTCTTAGTCTGGTGTTCTTCAAAAAATTCTACCTAATTCTCCTATATCTACAGTCGATTTAGCGAAACCAAAACCAATTCCCCATTCTGATGGTATAGTTGGATCGATTGATGTTAATGTGGTGAACCTTTTGAATCAATTATAGCAGTTGTCTCTACAAGCTGCTTCTAACTAGGCATCACCGACTATACCTACACCTTCCCAACCTACCTTTATAAACACCATCTAGACCTCTAACCCCAAAGGAAATCAACAATCTAATGGGAATAAGAAGGAATGAGGTAAGAATAAGAACCAGGAAGGGAAAGGCAATGCAAACAAACCTGGCAATGGTGCCAAAGAGGGTAGGAAATAGTTCAAGAAAAATGTAAAATTTCCATGCACGTTATGCAATGGAGATCATCTGACTCACCTCTGCCCTAAGATGCAAGATGCTCGGTGCTTATTAGTATAGCAAGGGTCCTCTAGCTCCCAAGATTTCTAACTAACCCTTTTCCCCAAGGGCAACAATTACTTTCTGGTGCGAATTCTAATGTTTGTACCTCCTCTGGGGGCAACCAAGAAGGGGAAAATTCGTCAAATGTTTATATGATGAGCTCTCATATCAACGTCACTATGTGAGCACGCGATTATGGTGAATTGGAAACATCTAAGGCTAAATCTATTCCTGAAACCATACAACCACTTCATATTAAGCGACCCTCTGTTGAGTCTATACCTCAGATAATGAAAGGCTCCGCGAAGTGCTTGATTATTAACCTTAATGCTAAGGCAGCCCAGAACTACTCAATTGTAGAAGATCTAGCTCAAAGTCCTTGTGCTATGTCTTCATTGGAGGTACTCCAGTCATGCCCTACCCAATTAAGTGCTTTGCTTTCGGAAATTGGCGCAGTAGATCCAAATAATTCTTTAGTACTCACTTTTGATATGTTGAATGTTAAAGAGAGACTTCCTCACCATATGGTTTTCCAGATAAAGTCCACATACCGAAAGACAAATATTTTTCAAACTGTTATAGATGAGGGAGCTTCCACATGCGTGATGTCTATGTCATGTTGGAAGGCCATTAGATCACCTTCATTTGTTCCTTCACCGACTCTTTTGACAACATTTGATGGACATTCTCATAAGCCACACGGGATTATCTCGGCCTTTCCTATCTGTGTTGGGGGAAAGGTAGTGAATATTGAGGTAGAAATCATCGATACAAACCTGGATCATAACCTCCTCTTAGGCAGGAATTATATTTATGAGATGGATGTCATAGTTTCATCATTATTCTGCATCCTTTGTTTTCCTCATGAGGGTGGGATTCTTAGAGTTGATTAGTTAGATTATTCTCCAGGTGACTTTCACGCAACTTCAAATTATATCATTCCATTGGTTGACAATCCCCATCAACCTATTGAGAATTTAGGAGTTGGGATGTACTCTTTATTAATGGGTATATTTGACCTCCCTCCTCCTATAGCTAGAATTAATGTGATTTCATCCTCTAGGGGACCTTCTCAGAAAGAGTTCTTTCAAACTCATTATTTTTCGAACCCTTGGCCCTTACCTTCATCTACCACCACATTAGAGGGAGGGAAGGTAGGTGGAATGGCATTTCCCATGTCTACAGTGGAACTTATTTATCAATCTATCGTTAACTCTACAAACAATTGTCCCACTCCTTTTTCACAAGAGGAGTTAGATGGCAATGTGGCTCCGGCTTGAACCCTCTATTCTAATTCAGCTCTGGATTGCTTGGATACAGTCTTACCATCTGAAGAAGCAATTTTGGAAGCAATGATGGGTGTGGATCGACCATGGGAGGATTTACATCATCGTCCATATTTTCTCCCTCCATTGTGTGAAGTTGAATCTAGTTTTTCCAATCTGTCTACTAGTGATGTTTGTACAGTTTCAAACCCTTTGGCTCCACATCATTTTCTGCCGAAGGTAACATGTCGATTATCTCACAAACTATACCTATAAACATCTCTAGGAATTCTAACGTAATCAAAAATTTATTCATCAGAGCTGATTATTCCCCTGAAGAAATTTAAATCTACACCAACCTCTTTAAAGAGTTTCGAGATGTGTTCGCTTGGTCTTATCAGGAAATTCCTATAGTTGATCCATCTATAGTCCAGCATGAGATCAAGACATACGAAAACACAAAACCTATTCATCAAAAAATTCAACCGGTCAATCCTCAGAAAGTGGCAGCTATTAAAACTGAAGTTGAAAAGCTACTTAAGGCGGGTTTCATATACCCCATTCCTTTAACTGAGTGGGTTTCCAACCCAGTCCCAGTAGATAAGAGGCAAGGAACGATCCGAGTATGGATCGACTTTAGGGATTTAAATAAAGCTTGTCCAAAAGACAATTACCCCACGCCTTTTATTGATCAAATTGTTGATGAATGTGTGGGTAATGAATTTTTTTCGTTCATGGATGGATTCTCTAGTTAGAATCAAATTACTATCAGTCCAGAGGATCAGCACAAGACAACATTTATTTGTCCTTGGGGCACGTTTGCATACAAGAAGATGCCTTTCGACCTTAAAAATGCTAGAGCTACTTTTTAGTGGGCCATGTCTTATGCTTTCCATGACATCAAACATGTTATCGAAGCATACTTGGATGACTTAGCTACTTGTTCTCGCAAGAGAATTTATTATCCCAGCCACCTTCGGTTAGTCTTTGAGAGATGTCATTTTTCTAAAATACGATTGAATCCGAATAACTGTGTTTTTACAGTCACATCTGGTCATCTGTTAGGATTCATCGTATCTACTGAAGGGATTCAAGTTGATCCTTTCAAGGTTGAGGCAATAATTCAGTTGCCTCCCCTATTTCCATTCGTCAATTTCAAAGTCTTCAAGGAAAGGCAATTTTTTTTAGGAGATTTATAGAAAATTACGTGGAGATTACCAAAGGATTTATGCGTTTGCTTAAGAAAGGAGTTCCATTTTTATGGGACGACTTCACGCAATAGTCTTTTGATGCTTTGAAAAAAGCATTAACCTCTGCTCCATTATTGAGTCCACCAGATTATCGCAGAGATTTTCTTTTGTATCTTGTTGCGACAGAATCAACCATCAGTATGGTTCTGGTTCAAGAGGATGATGCTCTTAGTGAGCATGTAATCTACTACTTGAGTCGAGACTTAGTAGGACCTGAGCTACGCTATTCTCCCATCAGGAAATTAGCCTTGGTGGCTATCCATGCTATCCAATGACTTCATCATTACATTCTTCTTCGCAAAATGTTCGTCTTAGCGGCTGTCAGTCCTTTTCAATTTGTCCTTAGTAGGCGAGTGACTGGGGGCAAGTATAATCGATGGATTTTTATTTTGCAAGAGTTCAATCCCAAATTCTTGTAAGCTAAATCTAAGAAGTCATTATTTTTTCCAGAATTGATTTTAGAGTTGCCTTATGAGGAACCTATTGTTTATGATGAAAATTTTCCCGACGAATATTTATTACTCATTTCTTCACAAGATCCCTAGTACAAAGATATCATTATATATCTCCAGACTTAGAAGTTTCCACCTGCTTTCTCCAAAGATGAGCGTCAAAGGTTATGTCACCTTGCCAAAAGCTATGTTATTATTAGTGATACATTATATCGCAAAGGGGTTGACTCAATCCTTAGGCGTTTCTTAACTTTTGAAAAGCTAAGTTTGTACTTAATGATTGCCATAATGGAGCTTGTGGCGGTCATCTATCAGGGCTTGCAACAATGCAGAAAATTTTGCGAGAAGGATACTTTTGGCCTTCAATTTTCAAAGACTGTATTGAGTGTTCAAACGTTTCCATCCTTGTCAAGTTTATATTTGGAAAATGCACGCGCATCCAACTCCACTTTTTCATGTTATCACTATCGGTCCATTTACGAAGTGGGGCATTGATTTTACTACTTGTAATCTGCCTTCGACAGGGAATCACAAGTGCATCATTATGGCCATAGACTACTTTACAAAGTGGGTTGAGGCCATGCCTACTTTCAAAAATGATAGTGAGACAACAACATTGTTTCTCTTCAACCAAGTTATTTCATGATTTGGTATCCCAAGATAGATTGTAACTGACCATGGTAGTCACTTCCAAAATCAACTGATGACTAAATTGGCTCTCAATTTGGGCTTTCGGCAAGAGCATTCATGTCCATATTATCCTCAAGCCAATGGGCAGGTTGAAGCTGTGAATAATTCCCTTAAGACCACCTTGCAAAGGACAATTGATAAAACTTGATCCAATTGGCACATCATGTTGTACCCGGCACTTTGGGCATATCGAACCTAAGTTAAGACTACCACTGGTTTTACTCCTTTCCAACTAATTTATGGGTTGGAATCTATTTTTCCTAGCTATAGAAATTCTTCTGGAGACATCTAGTCTCGAAGAATGCCTCATTCATTTCGAACATCTTGATGAGCAGCATCGAGATGCGGCCATAATAAATGAAGCCCATAAGAACACGATTAAAACTCAATATGGTAAAGCTTTCCGTCCTTGGGTTTTTTTTGAAGACGACCTTGTCTTAGTCTACAACCAAGACAAAGAAGCCCTGGGGACAGGCAAGTTCAAATCTATGTGGTATGGTCCCTTTATAGTCAAGCGTGTTTTGGAAAAAGGGGCTTATGAATTAATTGATTTTGAAGGGAACAAGCTAGTGAGGCCCAAAAATGGGCTTTACCTCAAGAAGTATTTTTCTTTGGCTTCAGCTGAGCAATTGCATATTTGTATATATTGTATCTTTGTACATATCTGTCTGGAATTTTGTGATATCGACATTTTTTTTATCTGCTTTGGCAGGTATTGATGGATGATTCGATACATTTTGGATTCGCTAATGGTGCAAGTCGGCATACTCGAAAACTTGCTTCCACATCTTGGGTGATTTATTACCATCTGGTCAGTTTATGGTGTTGAGGGGAGTATGTATTGGCCCTACTTCGAACAACATTGCCTAATATAGTGTCATTATTAATTTACTATTCGAAGTAATATCTTATGGGATTGATTCGTTGGTAGTTTATCTAGACTCACAACTGGTGGTGTCGTAGTTAAATAAAACTTATCGGGTTCGTGATCCTTATTTATATCACCAATTTTTTAGAGTGAGAGTGTTGTAATGATCATTTATTTATATCACATATGTTCACATTCCACGATCTGATAATTCATTAGCAGACTCTATTGCTAATCAGGCATTAGATTGGAACATTAATCATTCATCAAATTAAATAACATAAAAATTTAAAAATTAGAAAAAAATAAAAAAAAAATGAATCTGTATATATATCATAAAATCGTCTGTATATAGATGGAGTGTTCAAAAAATAATATACAAAATTGAGACAATATGCCCTCAAAATTTGGGCTTATGCCCATAATCATGTCTAGTCATATATAGAGCTATCTATTGACCCAGCTCAGGATGAGCAGCCAAAACGTTAACCATAGCGTTGACTACACGCCGAAGTATCTGGACCCAGTCCTTTGGTACCCCTACCACATGATGCTACATCTCCTCAGGTAGATCCTCTACGGCTATCATAGGTACCTGGTGAGTTAGTCTCACCAAGTTTCTGTACCTAGTGAGTTAGTTTCACCAAGTTTCTTTGAACAACATAAAGGACTCTTTCTGTCTCAGCTGCTACCTCTTCGGCCCCTCTTTCGTGACGCTTGTGCCTCAGAAATCCATCAAGTCTCACTAGACCCACATCTGGAACATGGTCATTATATTTTGTCAGTATTTTGTCTCATCAAAAATATTTTTTCTAAGTTCATTTCATATTAAAAATCTTAAAAATCTTAAAAAATTCATAAACACTTAAAAATTGTTACCTATATCTCCCCATGCCGCATTTGGTGGTAACACTAAGTCTGGATCTCCTCGAAAATCTGTGCCGGCATATGGGTAGTCATCGACCGCGATGATCTGTTGATCCCACCAGGTGAAAAACTCATCATCAAAAGTCGTTATGAGCACGTCACCACCTCCAAGCCACTTAATCAAGTCCGCCCATCTACCCATGCGTGGATCTCTAGGGATACTGATGGACACTAATACTTTGGGGCATAGCCCAGGTACCTTCTCGAAGAATAATGAACACAAGATGGTTCCATATCCAAAGTTCTTCGTTTGACCCTTCTGTATAGAGGTAAATTGACTCTTCATTTTAGTGAGAAGAGGTGTGCACCAATCAAATACTGTGGTAAGACATTCCACTACCAGGCTCATAGATACTTGTGATGCCTAATGCAGGGAAGCTGACCCATTTACCCATGCAATGGTAAATAGAAAAATCCTCAAGGATAAATTTTCCACATGTTTGATTGGAATTTGACTTCCAATCTTCTCTGAATGTCCAGGACAATATATATGGACATAGCCTTCCACCGAAAGACTACCTCTCATCCTGTCTGTTGAATGCAAGACCTCCCGTCTTCAGGAGAGATCGGTAATAAAATAGATATCTTCGATCTCAATCCGTAGAGGCATTTGGTTGATCATGAAAGTGTCGTCCTCTGCGCTCCAATAGTGGATCAAAAGTTCTAGCAAGCATGTATTGGCTTTCATATTTGGCATTTTGAAAAAGTTAAGTAAGCCACAACCTCTCAAAGCATCCAATGCAGTTTGATCATTCATTACCTCATTATCTATAGTGGTATGCTCTCTTTCCCTCCAAGTGATAGTCATCTTGCAAAAAATTGAGGTTTCGGTTGTTAGGTTATATTTTAAAACTTTAACTCACGTACACGAGAGTTCCCTTTACACACACTCACGTGTGGGGCGGTCGTATACATGGATGGCTCACATCCAACTCGCGTGTACGTGGAGTTGAATCTTTGGGCATAGTTTCCCACAGTCAAAACTTTGAAAAAACTTCTAAAAACTATCATAAAGCATTACAAGTAGGATTTGAGGATTACCTGGTGAATTTGGGGTGATTTGAATGGTCCAATTGTTCAGAGGAAAGCTTAGTTCATTTTTCTCCACAGCTCTTTGCTCCAAACAGAAATGAAAAAATTGTGAGTCCAAAAATCATTATATAACTTTGAAATTGCAAAATATTTTTTCAAAAATTGAATTTTGTCTCATGGATTTTTTTACTTGTGGGCTTGGATTGTCGAGATTGGGTTGTTTTTACAGGAAATTTTGGAGACTTCTTCGAGATGTTGGTTTAGTCCCATGCTGACCCGTCATGGCAAGTATCGTTCTATCACTAGCATTTAGGTTAGGGAAAACCATTTGTTGTTGCATCTTGCATACTAGCCTCCATTCAGTGATACATTAGTCGTAGGGTTGATCCCATCGTATCTTGGTTAGCAAACCATTTTTCACTCGGTGATTTTGAAATCATGATGCAATGGTAGAGCCATCCTTTACATGGGAATCTTAGTTAGAACCTCCCTGACATTGGTTTCCCATGCTACTATATTGAGTAGGCTCAGGAGTCCTCTTTAGTCCCACCATGACTGATGCGTTGAAGAAACATTCTCCTTTCTTCTGTGCTAATTTCTAGCCTTATACCCTAGAGGCTCCTTTTTGTTGAGTTGTATTGTTGCATTGCATTTTGACTATTTGCACCTTTTGGCCTTGAGCCAGTTTCACTTAGACTCATGTTTAAGCCATTTATTTGACCATGTCTTCTACAAAGTCAATCATGCAATCACTTAGCTTTTGTAACTTGACACATCCTTTTACCCGTGGAAAGAGCATCCCTTTGAGTGTCCTTGACTAGTTTCGCCTCCTTGCATTGAGCATAGGAATGTTCCCCTCTCACAAACTAGATCATCTACTTCCCTGACACTCATTCTTTCCACTGTACTATAGCATTCTTTTATTTTTTTTCTAGCTTAAAGAAAAAGACAAAAAAACAATTATATTCCAAAAAGAGCGGTAACGAGACAACATTTCCATATTTTGTTGGCATCTAGTGTCAGTTGTGTTGCCCTTGAACAAAGCACTAAAAAGAAAGTATCTCCTCCATCGGGGTGGGATTTAGATTGACTTAGGAGCACCTTAACCTTGTTCTTGAGTTAGTACTCCTCTGATTGGTTACCTCTTCCAAACATATGGAGAGTTTTCTTATGCCTCTTACATGGCAAACTTATAGAGAGTTATCATATGTTGCCATATAGTCATCATTGAGTCATGCTTTTGTTCAAGGGAAGTAAACCTGAGTCGGCCTCTCTGTGATGTATCTTGACCTATTTTTCAGTCGGCCGTCCCTGGTTGTTATTGTCATGTTTGTCATCACATCAGTTATATTGGTCCTTTGCTTGTGCTAGTTTGAGAAGGTCTCCATTGACTTCTTGCTAGCGGGTCTTGTCCTTATCAACTACGACATATTTCTCTGAGGGCAGATCTAGAACTGCAACCTTACCCTATTTTCATTATTGATAGGTCACCTTGTGCTCAGCGTTGATCAGTATCATGGGTCTTTGACTAAGTGGTTTCCCTTGTGTTCGACATCAACTTTTGTTATCACACATTAGGATTCATGCAGTTCCTTGGTTTCCATTTGACCCTATTGGTGGATTTCTCACCTCTATGTTAGATTTCATTATTGGTTGGTTTAGAGGGTTTCTATCATGCACTAGCTACATCTTGTGTATGCCAAAAACATGCTTCGGTTGGGTTACTACATCTTTTTCGTCTGATTCCTTCCACATTATTGACCTATGGGTTACATTCGTGCTAGATTGATGAAGGATGCCTTAATTCCTTCCTTCTAGCATATCTTTTCCTACTGACTACAGCTCATTTTCTCTGGGAAAAAGATCTAGAGGCCATTTGGCAGTACCTTGCAGTTTGTAGTCACAAGTGGAAGATTCCTTCACTATTGACAATGGGAAACCATCATTGTCCCCTAATTGATAGATTCTTTTAGGTGTTTGACTTCAGCTCATTCATTCACACTTGTTAGATTGTACTGGGTAACTTTACTCTCATTATCATTATTGGTGAGTAGCCTTGCATTTGTTAATGGTATACATCAATGACCAGAAATCAAATGATTTCTCACATGGTCAACTTCAAATCATTCATTTTCATTGTGTAGAAATGTACCACGGCGGTCGATGAAGACCTTGGGTTGCATCATCATGTTTTGGTTCACTTGTCAGTTGCTCTTGTTGTTGCTAGTTGACACCATCCACCTTATGCGTTTCAATTCTTCACAACGACATCTTATATGCTGGCATCCGAGTTGCAATGCAGTATCATTTTATTCCATCATGTTCATTTGGTACTATTGGGATTAGTTTTTGACATTAGTGATTAACTTCATCCTTCAGCATCATTGTGTTAGGGCCTAAATCTGCCTTAGGCTGAAGGAAGGCAAAATTCAAGGTAACCACAAACCACACTCAGTCTGGTAGCTAGCCCTACCAGAACAGGAGAGGGCTCTCTCCGAGTCACGCTCAGTGAAGAATAAACAATATGGTCTGAGATGACTTAAAATGAATATTGATTTTAGGCTAGTAAATAGATATGGAACAAGAGGCAATTTGTTGAATGACTGAATTTTCTGGGCTATGTGGGACCAAAGGACCGCATGAGCTAGGAAATTAAATCAAAGACACAGAATAGTTCATGAGGCAAGATAGGTAGGAAGCTTAGCAATGAGATTTAAATAACATGGAGTGGGAAGCTTGTTGAGGGGGCTAAAAAGGGCATATGTGATGAATCCATTTCAAACAAAAGAAAACACACAGAACATGAATGCTTTTCCAAGGCAGAGAAATAAAATGGATTCTACCTTTCTCACTAAAAAAACATTCAACTGGAAATGATCATGAATGAACTGTAAACATAACAAAGTACATATGAAACAGATAAGGAACACATTGCTAAACTCACACCACAGGGATCTCATGAATCAGAGCTGCATCATTCTATTAATCTCCAAGCCAAAACTGTACAATGAAAATACTGGAATTTTCTCCACACTATTCCCAGAAATTCCAACCATTTACAAATGATTTTAAATTCCATAAATAACCTCAGAATTGGGAAAGAAAATTGATGAAGATAGGGATTCATTCAATCATCATTAATGAACTGAAGCCGAAGAGCCAACCGTTTTCCAGCGTTGCATTTTCCACCCAAACAACCGATGGAGAGGTCTGGGGACTCAAAACTTGCCCAAATTTCTTGGCCATGCATGAGTAGTCATGATTTTCCATGGAAAATCCAAAAATCCAAACCTTTTCTCATTTGGAGCGCCCTAGGAAGAGTGCGCGCCACGTGGCGCAATGTTGTGGGAAGTGGCGCAACGCATAGAGCTTGTGCATAGCGCTTTTTTGCAGGAGATGTTTGGAGGCCTTCCCAGTGTCCAAATTGGGTGAAGGATAGCTCGTTGGAAAGGTCTTTGAGTCTACTTTACAACCCAACTAAAATATTTCAATTTGGAGTTCAGTTTTCCTATCAAAAAGCAAATCTTTTGTTTAGAGAATTTTCGGCAAAATCACATAATAAATCTTTTGTCGACGCGTTTCGAACCAACCAGTGTGGTTCATCGTCAGGACAAGTAGAAGATACAGATCCAGTTCATCATGATAAATAGTCTAAGCAGAGACTCAAACGGCTAAAAAATCTAACGGCTATTTTTCTACTCAAGAACCCCAGTCAACCTACCTAACCTAGCTCCATTAATATAATAGTAATTTAATATTAAATTAGTTAGAGGTAGGTTGACTGGGGTTCTTGAGTAGAAAAATAGTCATTAGATTTTTTAGCCGTTTGAGTCTCTACTTAGACTATTTATCACGATGCACTGGATCTGTATCTTCTACTTGTCCTGACGATGAACCACACTGGTTGGTTCGAAACGCGTCGACAAAAGATTTATTATGTGATTTTGCCGAAAATTCTCTAAACAAATGTTATGGATCACAGAAGTCTAAACTCACTAAAAAACAAATCTCCCAAGACTGGTCAAAATGTGCCAAATGAGGCTGCCTCAAGGCAGAGTGTTGTTGCAGTCAACTTTTGAAGGTGTTCCTCAACTCCAAATTGAGCTCATGATAGCTCATTGGAAATATCCTTGTGTATAGTTATCATTTTACTCATCAAGTAAGTCATTTGGCTAACCAATCTAGGAGAAAACGTGATTTGCCCAAGGTCACTTTAGATGTGCATCAATTCTCCCGAGGCAATTGTATTTTTGACATTTCTCTAAAACCATGACACCTGTGTAAAAATTGAAGGAAAATTTTCTTCCTTGGCCTATTGCAAACAAAAACCTCTCTTAGCTTTCCAAAATTCATCTTTTCTTGCTCAGAAACTTCATTTGAGTGAATTATTGAGCCTTCCTCTGGCCTGCAAGTATTATTGAAGCACTTTGAGAACAACAATTTGCAAACCTTAGACCTAATTACCAAGTTGACTCTTTGCTTATAAAGTGATAAAAAAAATGCTATAAATGATTTCAAGATTGTCTTAAATAACTTTAATAAACAGAACTGAGCCAGCAGGACATGGCATAAGGGATAAATGAGTGACCAGGTCCTTCCGTCAGATTATGGCATGCCCCTAGCAGAAAGCAGCTGAGTGAATGGATCGAGACACCTAAAAATGAGATGCAAAAAGAGTTTTGATATTTGACGGAGGACTGACAAGACCGACTCTAACACATTGATTGTCTTCTTATATGTGATATTCAAACATGTACTTTTTCGTTCACGATCAGATGATCCATTATGTACTTTCAGTTCCTTTATACTAGTATATGTATTGGATCCACTTGTATTTGATATGCGGACATGCTTTACTTTCTCTGAGCATGGGTATACCTGCCTCAGACAACAGTTTCTTTCTAATCTCTTTTGATGGCTTGGCAGGCTGAATTCTGGTTAAGTCCTTCTTAGTCAAGGCATGATTCTTTCCATACACTTTATACATTTCAGCCATCATGTACCCCTTCTGACATCATATATTAGGGGGCATATGTTATAGTACCATTTACCACTCTTGGTATTTTTGATGCTTTGTTTATGGCCTAGGGAAACCCCTCCTTCCAGACTTGGTCCAAATATATAAAAAACAGTGTTTTATTCCCTGTACGCTACTTTTCCCTGAGCTAAAAGCATGTACATGTTAGTTAGTCAATACCCAACCCGCGTATATGTATCAAAACACTTGAAAAAATAAAATTTGCTTAATTATGGGTGGAGTTCATGGGTTTTACCTGTTGATTACCTCCTATTCCCCATGGCCCAACTATTTCCCAACTAAAAAACTAATTGGGAGAGGTATAAATAGACCTCTATGGGAAGGCCTTAAGGAGGAGAAGAGATAGAGTTATTGTACTGAGGTTATCCCTGATTGAGTCTGTTGAATCCCTATGCCTCATGCACTTCCCCAAGCTTCAGGAAACCCTTGTTTCCTTGATTATAGATATCCTTCCTTTTGCTTGAGATATCATGGTGTTGGTGATGGAAGAAGATTGTTGAAGGCCGAGACAGGACGAATCCGAAGGATGGTTCCACTTGGAGCTAGAGAAAGACTCAGGTGAATTCCCTTCATGTTATTTATAGCTTACTACAATAAAATAAATTTTGTCTTGTTTCCAAAATTAACTATTTTTATGCATCAAATTATGTTTTAGTTCATATATGAATATCGTTTTGATGTATGATCAATCATTTGTTAATATGATATAAAGTCAATTTCATGAATATGCTTTACTTCTATACTACTATGTATGTTTGAATTGAATGATTTTCAGGCTTGAAGAACATCAGGATTTCCAGAGGGTTTGAACCCTTTGGGACCTACTCGAATGAATGAAATCTAGGTACAGTCACTCCTACATAGTTTGATAATATAAGCATCTTGCCTGAGCTTTATGAGTATTTCTTTTTGTAGTTTTCTTCTTCTTTTTTGGGGTTCTAACCCAAAGCCCTAGGGTGCCTCCACCCAAAACACCCATCTCCTTTGGCATGTTTGCTAGCTTTCATCCCCTCAAAATCTCAAAGTTCCTCAAAGTGAGTGACTGCTTACTCTTGTGTAGCTAGGTACCTTGGTGCAAGTTGGGGATAATTGGTGATGAGGTTGTGGGTGCTAATCACAGCCATGGAATTGATATGTTTTTCTCTGATGTAAAAGGGATTTGTTTCTTCTCTTTCCAACACTCTTTTTACTTCCTTATCCCTGGCCTCCTCATCACTCATCCATGATGCCAAGACTAGCAGTTGTAAGTCCCCTAGCTTTGGATTGGGGTCCCACATATTCAAGTCTGTTAATCCCAAGTTATGTAAGTAGAATTCATATATCTTGGCCTTGTCCTCCAGGGTTCTTTGGTCATAGAGCTCAATGAACTGCCTATAGTCTTGGAAAGGCATAGTCCCTCATTGTGCTAGAGTTTTTATCTGAAACTGCAACCATTGTTCTTTGAGGTACAAGGCATATGATTTTGTTGGCATCCTGCACTAGAGTGCCTCCAAGGAGAGACTTTCCATAGTTGCCAATTGGCTCTCTTTTTCCTATAATTGCCTCCTCAAACATGTGTTCTCAACCTCTAGTTGAGATTTCATCACTCTTCCCTGTCTCTTATCTCACTCAACTCTTTGCCTGTCTCTACCAACTTCTCTTCCATATGGCCCACATCCTCTACACTTTTTGATTTATCAATTTTCATCCAGCGACGTGTCCTTGCTCTCTCCTTTTCAAGCTCAAAGAATAGAGGGATGGAAAAAATTTGTGGTATTTCTCTGCCTCCCTCAATGAATCTGTAATAGGAGCTAAGATTTGACTGTGGGCTAGGTTCCTGCAACTCTTGGGACTCTCCCTTTACTTTCTTTGGAGTATCTATCTCCCCATGTAATTGTGTTGTTGTTTTCTTTCCTTCCCTTTGTCCCTACTATCCTTCTTTCTCCTTTTTCTGTGTTTCCTATAGTTTTGACAAAATTTATTGTAGGATTGGCTATGTTTCCTGTAGGATTGTCTATGTTTTTTGCGTTTCTTTGTTGAGGATGACCGAATGACAGACCTCCTAACATAGGTGATTTGTGAACTTGGGGAAGCCTATTTTGATTTTCCCTCTTCACCTCTCATTCCTAGGGAGACTAACTTTTTTGTTCTCTTGGTGAGTCTTCAATAATTATAGGAGTCTTCGTAGGTGTTTGAGGTCTCCCTTATTTTATCCTAGTGCTCCTCATTGTTTTGAAGTATAGGGGAGTCTGCCTCTGCCTCTTTCCTATTGATTTTATGGATGTACTTAGAGTAATCAGGGCAGTAGTTGCCTCCTTCTCTGTGGGTTCAAGAGACACTCTTGGGAATTCCTCTCCTTCCTTGCTATATATTTCAGAACTTGATTCATCCTTTTGTGCTTCTTCACTACTATCCTTTTCTTCCTCTATTTCATTTATCTTTGCCTTCTCTTCTTCCTCTAGTTCTTCTTCTTCTTCTCCATGCTCCTCTTCTTCAAGCTCTTCTTCCTCTTCTTCTTCTAGTTCTTCTTTCTCTTCTTCTTCTAGTTCATCTTCATGTTCCTTACCACTAGAAGTTGTGTCTCTTTCATACTGAATGGATTGAATTACATCTTCTTTGTTCATGTATGAAAATGTTGACCACATAATGGGGATTCTTAATTGGCTTAGGGCATCTTCTATTATGAGCTTGATCATTCCATGATGTGTCGGTTGTTGATGCTTCCCTTTTTGTATATTGATGTTCATTTATATCATTGATTACAACAAAAAGTATGGCACATTAAGTCTTCTATGAGGAGGTAACTCTTATCCAAATCTCAGCTCATGCAGGATTCTAAACTAGTAAATCTCAGCTCATGCAGGATTCTAAACTAGTAACCTTAGACTATATTGAGCCTTCCCTCACAAGAAATATAATTGAGAATGTGATAGCTTACTTCATCCCAAGGATATTGAATGCTCTCCCTTCTAATCCCATTTTTTTCCTCAATTGGTTCCTCATCTTCCAAGAAAAATTTGTTCTTGGCAAGAGTGTCGCTAGCTTTATCATCTTTTCTCCATTGTAAACCTAGAGGAAGTATAGTGATTCTGCTAATGCTTTCAGAGGTACTTGTTACTGACAACCCTCTCATTATAGTAGTGGCACTGACTCTAGCTTGGGGTGTGAGTGACATTGCAAATTCTCTAGCTACATCATCATCATATCCCCTAAGGAGATTTAAGAACCTCAACCATTGATGCCTTCTAAATATCTCTACCATAGGAGGATGGAGATGTATTCTAGTTGTTCTAGTGGGTTGTGGGCATGGGATCCCTCCAAGGCATGTTTTGGGGCTTAAAGCCCAAGTTTTGACTAAGTCCATTGTAAAGACTCCATGATTTGTGGGCGCGGAGCGCAATGTCATAATAGAGTCATAGGGTTGTCCACCCTTGTTTTTGTAATGTAATGTCGGCTTGAAAGATCTGCCCATGGTTCACGTACCATGGGATTGTATAAAGAGTGAGGCCCTAAGTGTAAAAAGTGATCGAACAGAGTAATCTGATGGATTGATGGCAAAGGAATAGAAGCATTGAGTCAAAATCTAGAATCATGTTTTTGGGTCGTAGAGTAGGAGAAGGATCTGCAGCTAAATGCACAGAGGCCTAGTAGTCTGCGGCTGAGTGCACGGACCTCTGCAGCTGAGTGTGTAGGACAGGTCGAGTCCGTAACCATTGGAATAATTAATAAAAGAGAATTTTTACCATATTTCTGTTTATCTTTTCCTATTTTATGTATCATTGGGTATGAATTGCAAGTCTACTATTTATTCACTACACAAACTCATATGAATGTGCTAAATAAGTAAAATATAATATAAGGCATCCGTCTACGTGAAGATAGCTAACTATTATAAGAATATAAGCAAGGTCTCGAGTGTGACTTAGGGAAATAGTGTAGATGACTGCTCCTGGAGCGCGAAATCCCCATAGCCCCTAGTCAGGGTTGTGCGAAGGTGAATATATCAAGGCGTGAAGGCCAGGAAAGTGCGTGAAGTAACCTATGCGAAGGGGCTCACAGTTGGACCAAACAAACCCATCAGAAATCTCAAGGGTGTGGAAACCTAGTTCAAGCACCCCCCCATACTGCTTAGGGTGAGACTTCTGTCTGCATTCCACAGACTGTTGCCGAAAGGGCCAACAATATAGGGATTTGTTTGGCTAATTAACTCTGAACCTGGGTCAAGCCCCAACAAGCCAACAAATGGTTTTGTTGTCAGGACCAAGATTGGCATAGATATGTTTGATGTCGTATCACTGGAATCCAACTAAGAAAGAAATTGAAGATTGGTTAGATAGGAAGATTCACGAGTTTGCAGCACAGGAAAACAGGAATCTGTGACTATCAAAAGAAGATTTGTTAGACTGCTACCTGTACATAGAGATCCATGAAATTTTCTTTGCATCTTTCCCTGTTGAGCTATATGAGTGGATCATGAAGCTAGTAGATAGCCAAGGAAGGTGCAAGCTCGACAGACCTATTGTGTGGACCCCAGATTTGGTGCGCAAATTGGAAGCATCGAGGGATAAGATCGCATGCACTGTTGATCACTAGCTCAATTGAGTTATAGGAGGATTCATTACTGAGTTCGCGGTAGATACTTGAATCAGCTATAGTGAGATAGAATGACGCTTCCTCAAAGGACCAAGAGGTAAGTACGTTAAGTCTCTAAACACTTGGATTAAAATGTTGCTATGTTAAAGTGGATTATGTGAATACATTGATGTTTGGGGCTACACGAAGTGGGAGAATTTACAGAAATGAAGGTAGTGCAGAACTAGAAACTACCCCCTTGATTTCACCTCCGCAAGGGGACGAGGAAGAGCTCGCGAAGATCTCACCAAGAAGTGAAACTAATTTGGTAATGCATAGGATTCCGTGCATACCACCCCCACCCACACCACCACTAGTTTCACCATCTTCACCCCCATCTTCACCCATACCACATCCACCACCACTGCGAGTCAATATGGCAAGCACAATAAAGTTGTTGGTGTTCAAGGGAGTAGGAAATGAAGATCCGAACCAATTTTGGTTCATGATAAAAGTTGTATGGGAAGCATAAGGGGTTACAGATGACAACATAAAGAAAGTGACATTGGTCAGCATTCTGTAGGATCATGCGCTTACCTAGTATATTAAGCATTCTAATGACAATCCAATTGCGAATATTGCAGACATCCAAACTATGTTGAACAGAGAATTTAGCAGACCAAATTCATAGGCGCAGTCGATCA
This sequence comes from Pinus taeda, assembly GCA_000404065.3. Taxonomy (NCBI): domain Eukaryota; kingdom Viridiplantae; phylum Streptophyta; class Pinopsida; order Pinales; family Pinaceae; genus Pinus; species Pinus taeda. The sequence continues at coordinate 83,440 of APFE030340388.1, forward strand.
TTGGGTTCAAGGAGATCACGATGCTACTAGGCAAGACTCCTTGGGAGTTGGATCAGAGAATGAAGTGCATAATTCACAAAGCTAATATGACTTTGACAGATGCACAACACTGTGTATGGTTTGTAGCATTCCTAACACTGCATTTAAGGAACGTGCTGTCACAACAGAGGCTAACAACTCACATCAAGGCCTTGGAGATCATGATAACACTGCATGAAACCCCGAGACAGGATCCTTACCTGGAAGTTCATCAGATCCTCGTGCAGTTGAAAAACTTGTGCCTAGAGATGCAGAGTCTGAAACAAGACAGGACAACTCACCCAGAAGTGCGCAACGAGGTATGGTGCGTAAAGTGCAAGGGTCAGGGACATGAAAAGGACCACTACCCAGTGTTCGAGAATTACCTTGCAGGAGGAGGACTGATGCCATTAATACTGGAGGCACAAGCAGGACCTAGCACGGTGCCTGGATTATGGTGCACAATTTGTCAAATAGAGTGAAAGCATGCTACAGACAACTACCATTTATTGCAAAATTACATGCAAAATTCATAACAGTTGTTTTGTAATTTCTCTATATCAGTGGGACATGATGAGTGCACCTATAGAATCTATGAACTAATGATGGATATGACTCCCACCTATAGAGTTTAGGCCGAAACGCGGCCCCTTGAATAGAATGCAGGGAAGGCGCGAACTAGATTTTAGAGGCACAAACGAGGCCGAGGTGGAGGAGGACCTGGAAGAGGTTGCAGACAACTGATATGTTACAATTGCAGAGGTCCAGGACATTATGCCTATGATTGTATCAATCCAACGCATCCATCATTTCTATATTATACCTTTTTTTATCATGAGATGGAGGATTGTCCCACACTTATAGCTAGGCTGCGTGACAAAGGACCACTCCAACCTCCCCCGACTCAGAACCTGAAAATGATGATGTCTGAGCCATGCGAGTAAGACTCTAATGTGAGCATTGTGCTCTGAAGTGGAATTACAATAGGGGATGAAAAAGGCAAGCGAACTGGAGATAGTACTTGGGTTAGCAAGGCTCCAACGAAAGAACCAGAGTTTGATTTGTAGCGCACTAAGGAAACCTTCATGGAAGCCAGGAAGAGCTTTACTGATGCTGTTGGGTCCCCATAATACTAGTGATTACCCCATTACTATTGTAGTTGTACCCCTTATTAATATTGTTGTGCCC
>APFE030340392.1:0-12595 GCA_000404065.3 Pinus taeda
CCACTTGGAGATTGATGATCTCTTACTCATCCCTGGGTGAATTCAGAGAGGCAAGTGTCACAGGAGAAGTTTATGGAAGATTCCATGATGATCTGCCTTGCAAACTGTCTCTGCCATGTGTCTACTCTCGCCATCGCACCCTACAGAAGGGATTTCTAGTATGCATCACACCTTTTACACTGAGTAGGTGAGATGCATCGCACCCTCTGCACTGGGCAGTTTGTATGGTCCAGTTTTGACCAGTTCTGAGCAGTTTTCTGTGGAGAACTTCTGGGAGATGATGTAATCAGTTGACCTTATTCCTTTAGGGCATGAAGCAACACTTTTAGGGACTTAGGAGCCCTTGGTTTATGGACATGTATGATTGGGGTTGAAGTGCCCAAAAATGTCTATAACACATCCACCTAATAATAATATTGTGACAAACATGTATATTTTGGAGTATGTTTATAGATTTTTTACTTAATTATCAATAGTTATTAAGTGGATGGTAATGAATAAATCTCCATATAATATTCTAGAATATTCTTAGTAGTATAAACAAATCAAAGGCTGGGATTTATTTCCAGAGTAGTTATGTCCTTTTTTCCCTTTTAATTAAGTTAATTAATAAAAAATGCCATATGAACAAGTTTCATATGAAATGAGTTATGGTGTTTTGGGCATGTGGTATTGGGAAGCCATGGTATTGTAACATAGCCTATTTACATATTAAGAATTTTCAGGTTTTTTTTTAAATGAATATATGTTTAACATATATATTAATTATTTTTAATTTTAACAACATGAGATGTATGATGAAGTGACTGTTTTGATGCTTCTTATGAATTGATACCTACCCACATTTACCAACCATTTAATTTATATGTTGGTGTCACTTGATAATTAAATTAAAATTCTAGAAGCCATATTTTGTAGTAGACATGACTATCGACATTATTAGGTGGATGGTAGCGATTTAACCTCAATAGAATATTTTATAATGTTCTTAGTATTATACATGAATCAAAGGTTGAGATTTATTTACAAAGTAATTATGTCTTTTCTTCCCTTTTAATTACATTCATTAACTAAAAAAAATATCATATGAACAAGTGTCATATGAAATGAGTTATGGTATTTTGGGCATTGGCATTGATAATCATAGAATTGGTCTAGGATATTGTATCACAAATAAAGTGAGAGTAAATCTCCATGGTTAGGAATCTTCTTACATGTTTTTTTAAAAAAATTTGGTCCAACTAATGAACGAAGTTGACATTTTTCAGTGCATTTTTTTTGTTAATTTAATAAAAATTTGGAAAATATTTTTAAAACTTGAATTTAAGTTGTTTAATTTGTAGAATTTGAGTGCCCCATGGGTTTGTCGGGGTGTTGAATTCATTTATGCATTCAAAAATGTATTTGCAACAACAAAAAAATCACAATCTTGCTTGAAATTGTATTGCGAGATTTGAGTGAAAAGGCCATTTCCTCTATAAGTTAGACTATGTCTTTTTAAAATGTATATATGTTTAGCTTATATTAATCTTTTTATTATTAATAACAATGATTGTTTTTAATAAAGTTATAAATTTAGTTGATTCTTATGATCTTTTTAATTTTAAACAAGAAGGCTCTTATTTTTTAATTTTTATTATTATTATTTTTTTATGTGGTTCACAAAATCCGAAGATTGGTGACCGCTACATCCAAATAATATTTGTACCAGGTAGATCCACACGAAGGGATCACTTCTTTCCAGCTCAACCATGGAGCCTGACCCCAAGGGTGTCGAGATAATTGAACTCGTGATCTCTCAATAACAAAGGTGTTTTAACGATTGAGACTCAAACAATTGAGCTAATCCTCTGGGATTTTAAAAACTTGAGATGTATGATGAAGTAAGTATTTTGATGCTTATTAGTCCCTGCTTAAGCAAGACTCTAACAATCAATTTGTAGTTTGACTGCTATTAGTTTAACTTTGACTCATGCAAAACCTAACGTTAAAGTTTAGAAATAAATAACATATTTTTTATTGTAATTATAAAAATTAATTTGTAAATGCTTGATTGGACAAAAAATTTGATGTCTTATTTCAACCTTAACGTCATTTGTACTTAATGTCATTTTGATGGCTGAATCTAGGGCGACCGGTACACTAACTAAAGACGACTGGTTAATAATTAAATGTTGTTAATAATTAACCTCAATGCTATCAAATGGTTTTAAATCATACTTTGATAATCCACAATATGGTGAAACATATTTTCACAAGCCAACGGACCACCTTTTTGATGGACGACTAATTTTCGATTATATCAATATGTTCTTCAAGCCTTTTGAAAGAAAATTTGTGAATGCTTACAATTTCACGAATGATTGGCTCACTTTCTTTGGTTTTCTCTTTTAATTTGTAAAGTAAATGCTTTTGGCTTGCTGCCCTTAGATCCATACCTTTGTAATAGGAATTCAAAATTAGAATGCATAGTTAACTTCGTAGTGGCCGGAGCCACGAACTTAGACCCATATTTCTTCACATCTAGGAATATTGGGCCCATCAATACTACATTTTCTCTGGACTCACCGATCCAGTGGTTTTTATCGCAAATACTTTTTTTTGTGCAACTTACTGAGTAATAGGTGCTTCTTCATGTGTTGCCTTTATCAACCTTGAACTACAATTCAATCTAGTTTCTAACTCTTTAATTGATATTATTTTTAATATATAGCTTGTAAAAAGCATTTTGCAAATGCATTATTTTAGATGGTGGAGATCAATGGAAAAGACTACAATTATCCGTTATTTCAGGAATAGTTGATGCAATAAATCCAAACCTTTATCCATTTAGTCATTGATAATATCATAAACATGTTGTAGGTAAGTGATTTTATCCATTTCATTTCACAAAAGCTCAAGCTAGATTAAGTTTAAGTAACAACATATATTAATTATTTTAAATTTTGAGTTGTCTTTAGTGCAACTCACTAAGCTAAATTGAGGCAATGTAATAATGATTTCTTAATAATTTAAACTTTATATTCTTACCATGTGTTGTCACTGCTAGAACACTCTCTAAAATTTCACTACATACAAATTTTGGAGCCTACTATTACTATCATATCTAGTGTTTCCTTGATCAACAAGTGTTTTGCCATGCTATTATATGCGTTTCAAGTGTCCTTGAATGATCTCCAGTGTCGTCGCATTGATTAAAACATCTTTAGGTGCATTTCATGGTCATAACATCTTTGTTATTGTAAAATGACACTTTTGGGTTGTAGTTGCACACAACTCACTCGTGGTACTTTGGGAATGTGTACAAAGTGGTGTTTTGATGTATTTTTATCATTGTTCAAGCTTGTCTAAGTTTTCTTGATGAGTTGGTATGAGACACACATGGTTTTACGTTTAAACTCATCTTGTTTGCCGCTTGCAATATCACCTAGACTTAGGTAAATTTCAGTTGTAAAATAAGCTCATTAAGGCTAAGAGCACATGAGCACACTTCAAATCCTTGATGGGAGACCCGTCATTGTTTGAAAGTGTGCCCTATACCCTCCTTGAGAGTTGGGTGCACTCCCAAAGCGTGAATCCCTTTCCTTGTTCTTAACTACACCCTCTAAAATGACTAAGTCTTCCTTGAGCACACTTCTTCGAATTGAAGAAGTGCACCTTCCTTGAGCACACTAGCACACCCTTAAGACTCGAAGCTTGATCCTTCAGCATTCCCCGATGCGCCATGCACCCTTTAGACCTTTGAGCCCATGAGCGCACTTAGAAGACACAAATATTTTCTCATCAACCTTCAAACTTGCGCCATGAACCCTATTTGGTCTCTTGAGCACATGAACACATTCCAAAGGCACGAAGCCTCACCCTTCAGCCTTTGGAATTTCTCCATGCACCCTCTTTTGTCTCCTTTAGCACACTCCTTCGACCTGAAGGAATGTGACCTCCTTGAGATAACTCCTTCGATATGAAGGAACACACCCTCCTTGAGAGCACTCCTTTGACCTAAAGGAATGTGCTCTCCTTAAGAGCTTCGTTTGAAATGAAGGAATATGCCCTCCTTCTCTCCCTTGAGCACATAATGCACTTGGGAAGCCCAAAGCCTTCCTCTTCATCCTCCGGACTTGCGACATGCGCCCTACCTTAACTACCTTATTCCCTTGAGCGCATGAGCACATGGTGAAGCCTTGAAGCTTCCCTTCTTCAACCCTTCAACCTTTCAAAGTGAGCCCATGCACCTAGAAGCACCTTTGACCCTTTTGAGTGCACCAAAAAGGAATAAAAAAAATATGCATAAAACATGGTAGATTAGGATATTTTCAGGATGATAGTTGCTTATCATAGCTGATTACAGAACCAAGTATTCCAGGGACCTCATGGCAAGTACACACAAGGAAGATCGGGAAAAGAGGATAAAAAAGGAAGCATGAAAAGAAACAAGAACACACTTGAAACTTGACAATCAAAGCACCCAAAAGACTCAATATTGAAGACACTTTGGAGGGTGAAAGCACCATGATCATAAGATAAACAAAGAGAAAAGAAAAAGTGGCAGCCATGTCACCACTAGAGAAATTCCATGTCATCAGTCACTATCAGTCTCAGTCATAAAAGATAGTGACATGTCAAGTCTCATCATAGGGCAGTGTGGAAGTCATGATGTAGTATTGTAATCATTGTAAAATACAAAATGTAGTGTGCGGAAGTCCAAGAGTCATATGTGGAATGTGGAAATTCAGTTAGTCATATATGGACAAAATGTCTTTAGGAGAAGTCCAAAAGTCATATAGAGAAGTCCAAAAGATATTCGAAGTTCAAGAATTTTTTAGAAGTCCAAAGGACATATTAGAATTCCAAGAGTCATGGGGATATGAAAGGTCATTCCCCTTATTATAAAAGTGACATCATAACTCAAGCAAAGGGATTTTTGAGGCTTAAGCTTTGGAGAGTTAGTCTTGGTCTCTCTACTTGGCATAGGAGAGAAAAACTATTCCTTAAAGAAGCAAGGAGTGACTTAATGTTCCACTATTTGAACTAGTGTTTTCCATTGTAATTGATGTACTTGGATCTTTCACCTTATAATTGAAGCTCTATGAGCCAACACATTTTCATGCATGTATCACAAATGGTTTAGGACTATTCTTGGGATGTTTACAATATATGTTATGTTCATATGTAATGGAAAAACTGAACTTGATAATTACTTGTGATATTAGTTGGCCTTTTATTAATTTTATTTCTTCTTCATCAAGCAATTACCACAATGAAGATCACAAAGTGTTAAAATATGCAACCACAGTCAAATTCCACTTTGGAAAGATTAATTGATGGAGATAATTATTGAATTTAATTCCTCCTTTCAAGGGGACCAAAATCAACCTAAAGATCACTCAAAATGTATAAGGGAAAGTGTACTCATGAAGAAAATACCTCATGTGCACATTTGATAAGGTCGACCGTAAAGCAAAGTGGATACCCTTGGAAGGCTATAAATAGAAGTGACCTCTACCTCATTTAGACACTACAACGAGAAACTCTTCTATTTTGGTTTTTGGCTCGCACAGGTTTGAGGCTCGTCTGCGGAGGAGCAGGTTCGCTCTTAGGTGAAATTGCAGGATCCGAAGCACACATCTCAGTTTTATGGTTTTGGGCCATAGTCGTAGGCACAACACAGGAAGAGACAAACAATAGTCACTCGCACAGAAGATCATCTATGCAAATGGAGTGTTCCAATCACACATAGAAATCGCCATCCATGCAAATGGGAGTTATGGTTTCAGAATCACAGTCACTCACTTCTCTCAGATCAAATCCAACCCCAATTTCTTACATGCCAGGATTAAGGGTGTGACTAGGTGCTACAGTTGCTCACATGACTCGTCCTCTTTATGACCATGAATTAAATGATGGCATCTTAGTTTTATGAAGATTTCACTCAGTGACCACAAGGTTTGAAAATTGACTACAGACAGCGACAATTCATTAGAAACTTCATAATCAGATTTTTGAGTATAAGCTTTGTTGGGTTCATTTATGGATGTTGTAGTTGATTTTGCTGGTTAGTTGCATATATGAAGATATGGATCATTGTACTCTCTTTTGATAAATCATTTGATGACAATCTAGGAAGAAGAAGAATTTGGAAGGGTTTTCCCCATAGTGGGTTTTTCCATGGTCTCTTACCAATCTTAGCATCTCTATGTGTGAATGATTTTCTTCTATTATATCTCTATGTTCTACTGCATTGATGATGATGATATTTTTCTTTCTACATAGTTGCATAGGCTGCTAAATAATGATGTAAATCTGAATAATGTTATGATGTTATGGGGTGAACTGAATGTGTTAATGAATAAATGCAATTATCAAAGCAAAGAACAATATAGCCCTATGAACAATTAACATGGTATCAGAGCTGAGCTGAAGAAAAGTCATGGAGATCACCTCTATGATGACACCATTGATGGAAGAAAGAAGAGGATGGTGGAGACCTAAAATAATTCTAGAGTTTGAAGAAAACCTTAGGCAATTTGTATATTAGGGTTTGATGGATATTATGAGGTTAAGGTTTGAGAGAAACCCTGTTTTATGGAAAACATTTGAGATATGAAACCTAGAAAATTCAATATGAAGATGATCATGCACTTGTGACAGATTTAATGAAGCCCTAGATGGGATAGTCTCTAGTAGGTCTAGTTGTTGATAAAGTTGATTGAAATAGTGAATGAAAAATTGCCAAATAGACAATAGACAATGATGGCTCTTGAAGGTTGGTTCAAGATGGAGAGGATCACCTCTCATTGAAGATAAGTTCTTTCCGATTTATGATGCTTCTCTATATTCTTACTTTTGTTTAGAATTATTGATGTGATTATTGTTTTGATCATTAGTTATGCTTCCTACATGTATATTTGAGTATTTGGATGTTTCTAAGCTCCTTGATGAGATGTAATAAGAGGATCCTTCTTAAGGATAATTTGAGATACATGAAAGAAAAATCTAGAGTTGGAAAAGGTAAAGAGGCACTTGATGAAAAGGTGACAAAGTGCTACAAGCTGCCTATGTCAAATAAGATGGTGCACAGGTATTTGAATACTACAAGGTAAGTATGGTGTTGTGTTTCAGCTACAAACTTGGATGGCAAGGTAACCCCTAAGGCATGATGAGAATGCATGGTTCAAAAATGGTTCATGCATGCATATGAAAGTGATTTAGATTCATGATTCTTACGATGAAATGGTGCACTTTATATTGAACAATTATCTTTCATAATGAATTTCTTGATTCTATGAAGCTACTTAGAAATATTTATTTATGATATACTGGTATACTTTATGTTTTCTAACATCTATCATTTTTGATATCTTGATCCCATGAAGAAGGCTAACACCTTTATTCTAATATATGGTAACTTGATACTATTGATATTGAGCATGGTAGCCATGATGATAAAAGTGTAACAACAAGATTGATATTCATGATCTTTTGTTGACCATGGTTATGCTTTGATGTGCTTAGTAATTATTGCATATGGTAAAATTGAATGCCCTAACTTGATGGATTGAGTTACGTGACAAAGAAGTAATGTTGTGATCATGATTTTTGAATTATGATCCTATTAGTTATTTGACACTAACCTTTGATTTATGTCATGATGTCATGGTGAAGTAGCTGATGCTAACATATATGACCATGAGGAATATGTGATATAGTATAAATTTACGATCTAACAGATCTGCTGATGCATGACAATATTATAGTCAGGTTGATGACTTAAATGAAGATGACTGAAGTGGCTTCCCATTCAGAGGGAGAATCTCTCCATAAGATCCTTACTCCTATTACCATTGAAATTATATGTATATTCCTTACTGTTGAAGTATGATTTATGGGCATGAATAGACAAATATCTGAAATTGTTGATCTGCAACAAAGTTATGATCTAATAAGAGAGAGTTTTCCCTTACTCTAAGCCTCAGTCACAAGGAAGCATGGTTACAAGTGTGATTGTAGCCTCCTAACCACTTGTAGGAAAGGCCTATGGGCGCGACTATGTCTGCTGGACACAAAAATGAAGTTTTAATCATGAAATCATATGTTCACTTGAAAGATGCTAGTCCTACATATGTGGAGAAGGCAACATAAATATATACGAGCAAGAAAGTTTGAATGTTTACTATAATATGAATATATAGACTGAATGTGTGTTTGTAGGTGATTGTGACATGTAGATATATATGTCATTATGTTTGAGGTTTGTGCTACCAGAGTTTGACATGATTTGGCTATTTAATATAGATAAGAAATGTTTGGAGTTTTAACATGATGCTTGATAATGACTTAGAACTTTGAATTGATGTTGAGATATATTCTAGACTATATCTCTCACTATGATAGCGAATTTCGGATTTGACCTAATGACTAATGATTTTATTTGACGATTGATGATTTTCCTTGATGACAATGCTATGTGGTGATAATGACTTTCAGTAGCTAATATTGGTATCGATAATGGTTTTGTATTGACCTCCTAGTGACTTATATTTTGATCATGAGGATGACTTGATGAAATTTGGATTGATATTGTTTGATAAATGACAACTTGTTGGCAAGATAATAGATGAAGTCATGACTTTACGAGAGCTTTACCTATCACCTAGTCTAAAGAATTTGATACAAATGATATTGATGAGTTTTTGATATTAGTCTTGATATGAAAACATTTATTTGTGCAAGGCTAAGCATATCCTTTTGGTAAAGTGTTATGTTTACATAAATATTTTTGTAAAGCAAGCTCCCCGATATAGATATGTCTGCATTGATAGCTATTTGGTGAAACCAAGATGTGTTGATAAAAACCCCTCTACTTCAGAAGTGTTCCAAGGTATGCATTTTATTTTGAATTTGGTTTTATATGCCGATGGTCTACTCTTGATAGGTAATGAGCCTATAATGATCTAAGTAAGAGGGAGATAGATTATAAAGCTCGAAATTATGAATCATGGCATGATGTATCTATTTCTGAAGCTGGAAAAGAAAATCTATATTGCAAATCTATTGAAGAATTGTTGGAAAGTAGAAATGTAAATCCTTGGACACTCCTATTGAATTTCAAGAAGTTGTAAAGAGATATTGTTGAACTTGACTTGGAAACCGGTAGTTGATTGAAGCATTGACGTTCTGTTTTGAACATCCTTCCATATATATATATGATGTTCATATAACCTCGATGAATTCATGATTGATCCACTTCATATACATTTATTTGTTGCCTAACATCATTAAAAATACTTGCATGGGACGATAAATTTTTGATATGAGATATTCATTCTACGATATGTGACTACTTCAATTTACTGATGATGTTTGGGATTATTATTGATAAGTGCATCTGGGTGCTACCTTAGTATGAGATCTGCCATGATATCTGGGATGAGAGGTCCATAGCATAACCGAGGTTGAGTACAATGTTGCTAGCATGGTTATGAGGCAGGATGAAGAAGCTCCTTAGAGAGTTGTTTGAGCAGGATCTGGATATGACATGGATACATTATGATGACAAAGAGTGGGAACCAATTGGTAGAGAATACCACATATAGCCGGGGCAAAGTTACCTTAATATATTGAGACAATGCGATTGTACGAGACAAGCTCAGGATTGTGGTTGGAACCTCCCTGAGAGGGAGGATGAATATGGTATCCTTTTTGTGATATATATATATATATATCTATATATATATATATATATATATATATATATATATATATAATAATATATAATATATATATATATATATATATATATATATATATATATATATATTATATATATAATATATATATATATATATATATATATATATATATATAATATATACTATATATATATATATTATATATATATATATATATATATATATAATATTATATAATTGCTTATGTTCTAATATGATATTTGATTTGATGACCTATATGAACATGATACTACTGCTATTACAACATGATTATCAAGCTAATACCTGACATGAGTATGACGAGAGAATTTTTCATTGAGAACACTGAGCCAACTCTTCCCCCTTGTCTGAGATCCCAGGGTGATGCATTGAGATGGAGGGCTCCTGTTGTTGAGGGAACTCTAGAAAATAGGGTATCACCCTTACCTGTTACCATAGGGTTAGAGTAGTAGCTCACCCTATCTTGGTCTTTGCAGAGTGTACCGGTTGGCATGATATCCACAAGCTGGGCTTGTGGGGATTGTCCCTCTCAATTTGGCCAATGGGTTGAGGAGGCTTGGAGGCATGTGATCCTTATCTCTTGGTAAGTTAAGTATCTCATCCAAGCTCAGAATATGATGCATGTGTTATACCACATGAATCTTGAGGGTCATTGTTGGGAAGATCATTAGGTAATATGATGGGTTGAGTAGTAGCTCCCCTATATCACTTATTGCTCGATATGGGGTCATAGTAGTAGCTCCCCCATGAGATTCCAGGTTGAGATATGCTCCCTGATGTGGTTACAAGTTGAGATTTTCTCCCTAATGATATTCTCTCCGATCATGATTTGGGTCGTAGATTTGACTCATAGCTGATATTCCTAGGTAGTATCCCACTTGGAGTGATTCTAGGTAGTCGCCCACTGACAAAGATTCTAGGTAGTATCCCGATGAATAGAGGGTGTTAGCTTAGGATCCCCTATGATGATAAATTATTCTTATTTTAGATATGATAATATTCAACATATGATTAGGGACAATCAAGAGATAAGAAAGAATGAGTAAGAGATGAATTGAGATGATCAATGATGATACAAAATGATGAGATACTTGAAATTGGATATGATTTGATAACATGATATAGGTGGAAATCTCCCTAGTTGAGAGGGAGTGTTAAAATATGAAAATATGGTAAAATACCACTTTGGATATCTCACCTAATGGAGATGATTATTTCATTGAATTCCTCTTTTTGAGAGGACCAAAATCAACCTAAAGGTCACTCAAAACGGATAAGAGAAAATGCACTTATGAAGAAAATCTCTCATGTGCACATTTGACAAGGTCAACCCTAAAGAAAAGTGGACACCCTTGGAAGGCTATAAACACAAGTGACCTCTACCTCATTTGGACACCACCATGAGACACTCTTCTATCTTGGTTTTTGGCTCGCACAGGTCTAAGGCTTGTCCACGAAGGAACAAGTTCACTCTGAGGTGAAATTGCAGTGTCTGAAGCACGCATTTTAGTTTTAGTATTTTGGGTCACAATCACATGCACAACATAGGAAGAATTGACCACAGTCATTCACACAAAATCTCATCCATGCGACTGGAGTCTTCCAGTCACATAAAAAACTCATCATCCATGCGATTGGGAGTTAGGGTTATTTTTAGGAAACCAGCTCACAAAATATAGAAAAGATAGATCAACGCCTTAGAATTTAGCCTCTTCGAGGGGGCAACCTCTTTTGCATTACACAAATGAACAATTCTTGGATGATACAAATGACTAAACCTGCCTTCTATATATAGGAGTCTAAGGGGTCACAATATAATCAAGCCGCCATAACAGTGATAACATAAGGGCACAAAAATAACAATAGTGGGTTTCTATGGGGCATACTAATAACAATATGGGGAAAATACGGGCACAATAATAACAATAAGGGATACAATGACAATAGTAATTGGGGAATCACTAGTATTATATGGGCCTAACATGCCCTTCTCCTTTCGAAAAATGTTGTCCTCAATGTTTGAGTAGTTTTGGATGCTTCTGCATAAAATTCTTATCCTCCCATGTGGAATCTTTAGCGGATAAGTTCTTCCACTTGATGAGATACTCCGAAATTGATCAATTTCGTAGTTGTCGAGTTCTTGTTTCTGTGACTACTTCCGGTTCCAATATGATTTTTCCTTCCTTGTAAAGTTTTGGAAATATTGTTTGAACTGGGAGCTTGTGACCTATAACCTTCTTTAAACATGAAACATGGAAAATTGGGTACACTCGAGAAGCTGCAGGAAGCTCCAATTTGTATGCCATACTACCAATATTTTGTAACACCTTGTACGGACCATAATACTTTGGTGATAATTTATTATCCTTCTTATCTTGCTTGAGGGACATTTGTTTATATGGTTGTAGCCATAGGAATACCCAATCACCTACGTCAAAACATCTTTCGTTGCGATGTTGATCTACTTGTTGTTTCATTCTATTTTGTGCCAAAGTGAGGTTATCCTTTAAGAGTTGGAGAACTTGTTGCTGATGCTCGATGTGATGTTCCACTACTTGAACCTTAGAATTTTCTCTTAAATATGATGTGATGGATGGTGGTTGACATCCATAAAGTGCCATAAATGGGGTCATTTTTGCTGCAGTATGGAAGGAAGTGTTATACCACCATTCAACCAGGGACAACCATTTGACCCATTGTCTCTGTTTATTAGATACAAAGCAAGCAAAATATCCTTCCAAACATTTGTTTAATATCTCAGTTTTCCCATTAGATTGAGGATGATAAGATGAGCTATGAGCTAATTGAGTACCAAGACAAGAAAATAATTCCGTCCAAAAATTTCCAGTGAAAATGGGATCTCTGTC
>APFE030340392.1:12615-28884 GCA_000404065.3 Pinus taeda
CCAATCTAGTTGGATAATAGAAATGGCGCACAACAATGCTTCCACATCCTCATCCTTTCTTGAGAGTGCATTTGCCACAACATTTTGCTTCCCTTTTTTGTAGATGATTTCAAAGTCTAACCCAACATCTTTGTGACCCATTTTTGTTGCTCTTCAGAGGATAATCTTTGTTTTAAAAAGTATTTAAGACTATCATGATTTGTTTTTACCTTGAAGTGTCTTCCCATTAGATAGGGTCACCATTTTTTAAGTGCATGTAGTATTGCCAACATTTCCTTCTCATCAATAACTTTCTATAAATACTTTACCTTGATTGGATGACTTTCGAAAGAAATGGGTATTTCATCTTGCATTAAAACAACACCAATTCCATTTCCTAAAGCATCACATTCCATAATAAAGTTTTTTGTGAAGTCCGGCTTAGCTAAGACTGGTGCTTGAAACATTGCCTCTTTAAGATGTTCGAAGGCCTTTGTTGCTTCTGGAGTCCATGAAAATGCATCTTTCTTCAATAATATTGTTAGAGGTGCTGCTATTCTCCCATAATTCTTAACAAACTTGTGATGAATACCCTGTCAACTCGAGAAATCCTCGCAGATGCTTTATGGATGTGGGGATTTTCCATTCCTTAATGGCTTTAATTTTGCTAGGGTCTACCTTAACACCTTCATGAGATACAATATGATCCATATATTCCATATCTTGTACTCCAAAGAAACATTTGGAGCTTTTTGCATATAATTGTTTCTCCTCCAATAGTTTGAGCACCCTATCAACATGTTCAACATGATCCTTCCAAGACTTACTATAGATTAGTATATCATCCCAAAATACTAACACAAATTTTATAAGGGTTTGAAAATGGAATTCATCAAACCTTGAAATTTAGAAGGTGCATTGGTAAGGCCAAAAGGCATAACCAAAAATTCATAATGACCCACATGAGTTCTAAATGTTGTTTTCAGAATGTCCTCAGTCTTCATTATGGTTTCATGATATCCTAAATGAATATCCAACTTGGTGAAGTAAATTGATATATGCAATTCATCCAATAATTCATCAATGACAGGAATGGGGAATTTATCTTTAATAGTGAGCTTGTTGAACTCCCTATAATCTGGACACATGCATCATGATCCATCCTTCTTGTGCACCAATACTACTGGAGTAGACAAAGAACTTTGACTAGGTTGAATTATACCAACCTCTAGCATTTATGCAACCATACGTTCAATTTCACTTTTTTGGGCATAGAGATATCTGCATGGCTTGATGTTTGGAGGAACACTTCCTGGAATCAAATGAATAACATGATCATGATCATGAATAGGTGGGAGACCTTTGGGAGTCTCAAATACCTTGGAATGATTGTCCAAGACTTTTTGGAGATTTGGAGAAATAGATGATTTCGATGTGGGAACCTCTAACAAACATAATTGTGCAATTACACCCCGTTGTTCCTTATTTAGAAGATTTGTCATATCGTTAGAGCTAACTATCTTTCCCAATTTCCCTACAATACCCCTTAATTCAACTTCCTTTCCTTTCGCACAAAATTTCATGAAAAGTTCTTGAAAATTAAAAACTATTGTACCCAAGGATTGTAGCCATTGGACTCCTAGTACAACATCAACACCACACATTGGAATGGAAAGCATTGGGCTATTCAATACATATTCTCCCATGGATAGCTTGATATTATGGCACTTTCCAGAGCAATTTATGGTTTCTCCACTTGCAACCAACACTTGACACTATGGTGCTGGATATAGGAAACAATTCCATTCCTTTGCTATCTTACAATGAATAAAATTATGGGTACTTCCCGAATCAATCAACACTATTACCTTTTTCTTCTTGATATGTCCTTCTATCTTGATAGTTTGAGGAGTAATTCCAGCCAATGCATTACAAGATATGGTCAGATTCATTTCTTCTTTATCTAGGGTTTGTTCCTAGAGTATATCCTTTTCTTTTGACATTTCTTGTTCCTTTTCTTCCTACTCTTCACAATCTATGTAGAATAATTTCTTCTCAGCACACTTATGAGCTTTAGTGTATTTGCTATCACAACTGTAAAAAAGCCCTTTTACTCTTTTCTTCTTCCAATTATTGCGGTGTCAACCTTGTAGGTTGTGGAAGGCTAGGGGAAACAACACTTCCATCTTTATTGTTGTGCGTGGTAGGCTTCTTGGTTGCCATAATTTTGCTTTCCATTTTTCTTGCTAACCTGAATGCCTTCTCCAATGAATCAGGTTCCCAAAGGTGAACCTCATGTTGGATATTATCCTTTAAAGTCCCTATGAACACATCAATCCTATGCTCCCCTGGAATATATTTTACCCTTATGTTCAATTTTTGCAAGTCCTCAATGTGCTCCATCATTGAACCCTTTTGTTTGAGATTTATCAATTGGCTAAAAAAGGTGTTGCTTTTTGTATCCTCATAATGTGCTATCATTTGTTCCATAAAAATTGCCCAAGTTACAATTTGTTTATGATAGTAAAGCCATCTATACCATACAAACTCATTTGGTTCCAAATATAAAGTTTCAATATGTACCTTTTGTGTGTTTTGCACATTATGGAGATCGAAAAATTGGTCCATCTGTAGTATCCATGTTTCAGGATCCTTGCCATCAAACTTCCTCAAATCAATTTTTGGAACATGGTGGGTCTTCAATCCAACATTAAAGCCTATGAAATCATGATTAAAATTTCTTTTGTTCTCATCATGAGTTTCCTTTACTACCCTTTCACCATTAGTGACCATTTCTTGTAGCAACTTATTCAAATTTATCTTCAATTCTTCCATCTTATCGTTCATGCCATTCATCTTAGCGTCCATGCCAGCCATCTTAGCTTCACATCAACCAAGCTTGCTTACATTCATCTATTAGCTTCCATGCCATCCATCTTACTTGCATGCCATTCATAAGCTTCATACCATTCATTTGGCTCATTTAACTTTATGAGAGTGAAATTGTGTTACTTGTCTTGTAATTTTTGATTATCATGTTGCATTTCTTCCTCTTCTTCATGAGTCATGCTAGAGATTTCAGGTTGCTTACTAGGTGTTTCCATTTTCTTTCTTCGGGGCATTAATTAATGCTAATAATTCTTCACTATTCCCTTTGAATTCCTTCAAACTAATTTTTCAAACTAATCTTATGCAAAATTAAAAAAAAAACTCCACACCTTTTTTTTTCACTTTGTAAGAGCTCGATATTGAATCTGTTTTATCTATGTAACTGCAGATCTCAAATATCTGAAATCTCGTATTGCAGTAGCCCTTTGAGTCCTCTTTCTAACCCCGCAAGTTTGATCAAGATTGGAATCTCCAAGGAAGAGTTATGCCAAATCTCCCATGGTGGCCTGATTATAGACTACTTCAGTAGAGTGAACTTGCATGACATGCCATGTGTCACTCTTTCGACCTTAGTCCTTGAAACTGATACAAAGAAAACTACAGGCCGTTCTATTTCTGAAACGTCTTACATAATTTCAATCTGATGCTCATAACAAAAGTTATGACGATTTTCTCCAGGTCACCTGTTTGGAATGTAATTCGGGTGTCTACAAAAACCCTAACTTCCTCAAATCATATCTCCGCAAATATAGCAAGACAAGCTCTAAAATTCAAACCCGAAGTTCAGAACAATTTTGGATCAAATGGGTTTTTTTTCACTTTTGAAATGCCACAGAAAAAAATTTATAACGAAAATGCCACGATGACCTATTTGGAGCAGCAAAACCCTAGAATCCAAAGCTCTGATACCAAATGTTAGGAAACCAGCTCACAAAAGATAGAAAAGATAGATCAACGCCTTAGAATTCAGCCTCTTCGAGGGGGAAACCTCCTTTACATTACACAAATGAACAATTCTCGGATGATACAAATGACTAAACCTCCCTTCTATATATATGAGTCTAAGGGGTCACAATATAATCAAGCCGACATAACAGTAATAACATAAGGGCACAAAAATAACAATTGTGAGTTTCTATGGGGCATACTAATAACAATATGGGGACAATAGGGGCACAATAATAACAATAAGGGATACAATGACAATAATAATGGGGGAATCACTAGTATTATAGGGGCCTAACAGTTATAAATTCATAGTCGCTTGCCTCTCCCAGACCAGATCCGACCCTAGTCGCTTGCATGTTAGTCTTAAGGGTGCGGCTGGGCTGCTATAGTCGCTCACATGAGTCCTCATCCATGCAATTAAGACTTCAATGGTGGAATCTCATTTGTCTGAAGATTTCCCTCAATGACCGTAGGGTTCGACATTTGACTACAAATAGTGACGATTAATTGCAGAATTCAGAATCAAATTATTGAGTATAAGATTTGTTGGGTTCATTTATGAATGTTGTAGTTGTTTTTGCTGGTTAGTTGCATAGATGAAGATATGGATCATTGTACTCTCTTTTTCTAAATCATTTGATGGAAATCTAAGAAGAAGAAGAATTTGAAAGGGTTTTCCCTAGAGTGGGTTTTTCCTTGGTCTCTGACCAATCTTGGTGTCTCTATGTGTGGATGCTTTTCTTCTATTGTTCCTTTATGTTCCACTGCATTGATGATGATGATATTGTTCTTTCTACATAGTTACATATGATTCTAAATAATGATGTAAATCTAAATAATGTTATGATGTTATGGGGTGAACTTAATGTGTTAATGAAGAAATGTAATTATCAAAGAAAATAACTATATAGCCCTATGAAAAATTAACACAAATATGAAAAGTACACAAGATATAGGCTCCAAGCCAGGGAAAAATCCATCCAAGCAGAAAACCCAGAAATAAAACTTTTCTTATAGAATTAAATCAGAATGAGACTTCAAAGACCAAAGCCAAGATTCCTCCTAAGCACCAAGTCAACCGCCCAACAAGGTCTCTTCCAAACAAGTCAAAGTTTACCAAAGTAAAAGAAGGTCAAACTCTTCACAAACTATTCTAGTCAAAGTCTCGTTCCTGCAACTTTAGGTCTACAATTCGGCTTGCAACTTTCAGCCCTAAAATTTTCCCAAAAAACCCTAACTTCTCACACTTGTGAGCATAGATAATTTGATGTGAAGCTCTTCTTCATTCGTTGTGATATGTCCTTCTCTCATTGACTTTCACTCTTAAAATGCCTTCTTGTCTTACTGTAGATCAAAATTTTGAAGTGCTTCAAATGATTAAAAGTTTCATGCTATATATACACTCTTCAAGATGTTGAATAAGACTCTTCTAGGCCAACTTCATCTTGGCAGGGATGACTTGGTCTTGGAGTACAAATTGAATTTATATACTAAAAAATAATGATTTTCTTTTGTTACAACAAGGCCAAATAAAACTACAATACATGAAAAAAATTCTTTGACTCAATAATCCCTAGAAGCGTGAATACCATTCTTTTACCTAGAATTTGAGCATGAAACCCATGCTTGAATAAATAAAAATTCGTTTCCTCCTTTTATATAAAATATACAACGTCATGATTACAAAAGTCATTATGAAGACCAAATATAGTTACATTATCCAACAATCCCTCTTAACTAGGGAGGTATTCATAATCCCATCATGAGGTACAAGGATTCCCAAATTGAAGTATTCTCATAAGAAGAGTTAGATTCATAAGCCATCTTTTAAGCACCAACATCATAAACAACATTGTCAACATAGCAAGTCCTTTAACTAACAAGATATACTTAAATCAAAGAATAATGTTGGGAGTCTTTATGTGAGACACCACAGTGCACACTACCTCTTAAGGTACATACCCCATCCATATGTTCATTAACGGTATGTACTTTTGGGACTATTCTTATCTTGGATTCCCAATCCTCAAAGAATAATAGTACTCTTAAACTACTCTTGTTTTGGATGCCCTACCTCATCCTCAAAGAGTCTTGGTCTATGAGACTATTTCTATCTTGGATTTCCGAATCCTCAAGAACTACTAATTTTAGATGCTTATCCAATCCTCCAGACCCCATTCTCCCTTCACAACCCTCACTTAGATGTGTGACTATTAGTCCTAGCCTAGTGCATGACACATGAATAAGAGAATATAATTTCTATCATCACTCCCTCTCTATTAGGGAAGAGATGTCCACCAAACCAAGCTTGCTTCTTAAGTACTGAAGCTTCTTTTTTAAAAGCCTTTGTTAAAATATCAACTACTTGTTCATATGTAGAAATATAATGTAACTTCACAACCCCATCTCGTACCAAGATTTTGATATATTGGTACTTATTGTTAATATGCTTTATCCTAGTATGAAACACTGGGTCCTCAATCAACCTTATGCAACTTTGGTTGTCACAATGTATAATTGTAGGGCTCAATTGTCCTTCAAATAAATATGATAACAACTTTCTAAGCCAAAAAACCTCTTTGCAAACTTCACTTGTAGCAATGTACTCGAATTCAACACTAATCAAAGAAACAATATCTTACTTCTTTCTCATCCATGAGATCATGGAAGATACCAAATTGAAGCGTCCACAAGTAGTGCTTCTACCATCTGTCTCACCGCCACCCCAGTTATAATCTATTAGGTGTGTTATATTCTTTCCATGACTAATTTCACACACAGACCCAATAATAGTTGAGCGGACCCAAGGATGGGGGGTGGACCCAAAGATGGTGGGCAAACCTACCCATTGTTTTGTGCATGGTTTTTGCACATGGTTTTGGGCATGATGGGTTTTGTCCATGGTCTTTTGTAGATCTGGCCAAGTGAACTATGGTTATCTTCTAATCCAGGGTTAATGGATTGGGGTTTATGAATGTTTGACATGTATATATGTATAGTAACATTGAAAGGAATATAATGAAAAATAAATTTGGTTTTCCTAGTTTGGGTTCCAAGAGAAAATATCTGTGTATATTTTAAGTTCTCACCATTGTATATTTTTTTCTATTTTAATAATTTGTTTGCGAGTAATTTCTGTACAGGGTTAAAACCTGCAAAATCTATATATCCCAACAGTTGAATCTCATTACCAACATATATTAGGCAATGTTAAAAATTCTCATGAATATATCTTAGGATGTGTTTGGTTGCTATCCAATGGCTAGGCCTTGGCTCCATATGAAATTGGCTAAGGACATTTATTGCAAAAAAAATGTTAGGTCTATTATTTACAAGATACATTAAGGAACCAATCAACTGTCTATAGCATGTAGGATCCACCAGACTAGATTCTGAACTCCTTAAATTCTTTAGATTAGTAATCATAAGAGTTTTCATTGGATTACTATCCATCATGCCAAATTTATGTAATATCTTGATCACATATTTCCTTGACCAAGATATATTTCACCAGGTTTCTACCAAAACTCTAGTCCCAAACAATAGTGCATAAGCCCAAGATTCTTCATATCAAATTCAGATGCCAACTACCTCTTGCATTCTTGTATCTGATTCTCCACACCTGTGACAAGTAACACATCCACATATAAAAGTATGATCACAGGTTCATCCTTGACCACTTTGATGTGGAGGTTAGGATTTGCAGAACTCTTGACAAAACCAAGTCTCAATAACTATGCATCTATCCTGACATACCATGCTCTAGGTGCTTTTTTCAAGCCATATAGAGCCTTCTTCAATTTGCAGATGTGTGTCTCCCTCTTATGGACTTTGAATCCTTGAGGTTTCTCAATATACACCTCTTCATCAATGGTCCCATTTAGAAAAGCAATTTTAACATCCATTTGATGATTGTTCCATCCCATAGTGGCAAAGTTTTCTTCATAATCGATACCTTCCTTTTGTGAAAATACTCTTGCCACAAATATAGCTTTATACTTATCAATTATCCCATCCACTACATATTTTATCCTGTGTATCCATTTGGAAGTGACAACATATTTGTCACTTCATCTTGAACAACTTCCCAGATATCATTCTTCGTAATCAATTGCTATTCTTCTTGCATTGCATTCCTCCATTCTTGATGTTCAATTGCATCTTCATAGGAGGAGGGTTCAACCTCAATGAGCTTATTCATAGAATATGCATAACCATTATACCTTTTATGCCTCTTACTTTCTTTAAAAGTTCCCTTAGCTGCTACATGTCCCTCTACCTCTTGTAGAGTTTCCTTCAACCAAGCACGTCTCTTACGAGTTTTTGGAATAACAATATGTTGCATAGGTTCACTAGGTCCTTCAACATATTCATGAATAGAAGTAGGATCTTGAACATTGCATCCCTTATTTCCTCAAAAATGGCTACCTCTTCTTCATTAGAATCAACCAGAATATATTTGGATCTCTTGTAAGCTACATTTTCATCAAAGATGAAATCTCTTGTTACTTCAATATGATGATCCTCTTTAATGTAGATTATGTATGCTTTGATGAAGCACTATAACCAACAAAGATTCCTTTTATACTTGTAGGATACAATTTCTTCCTCTTGTCCTTTTAAATGTGCATGTAAACTGGACATCAAAATATTCAGAGATGATCCACACCAGGCTTCTTTCCTATTTATCAACCCAGGGTTTGTAAAAACTTAAGAGGTGACAGTGCTATATGCACAATAGGTCAAGCCCTACTAATGTCACCTTTATTTAATTAATTAGATCAGGTTATACAAAGTCCCCTACCTTTACTAGCTTTCAAAAAGAACTTGCATGAAAATACAAGAGTCTACTTTAATTGCAGGAAGGTAAACATTATCCTCTTTGCAGAAGTGAAGGTGACATTAATCAAACATAAGGACTAACTACAATTGCATGAAGATAAAGGACTATACTAATAGCAGATATGAAATATGCTAGTCTACTTGTGCATTGAAATCAAGATTCTACTTGATGAATGTAAATCATTACTCTACTTGCAGAATGTGGAAAATTGCTTGAAAAAGGAAACTTGATCTAAAACGTATAAATAGAAAATATAAGAACATAAATTAAAAAAAAAAGGTCTAATCTACTTGCATTGAATATTTTCCCTTCTTATCACTGAGTTCAAGATATTTTGGCTTCAGGAATAGTTTCCATACACATTGCATAAGAGAACGATATTTGTGATTCGAATGTGGAAATCTCTTTACTAATTCTAATTTTTGTTCTGTACTTACAATGGAGGAAGGATTGGTCTAAAGTGGTCCTTGGTTCTCACCAATCATGGATTCAAAGTATAGAGGTCATTATTCAATCCCAAGATACAAAAATCAAGCTCTTAAAGAAAATCTTCTCAAGTTTAGACAATGCTATATGATGTTACAAGATTGCTACAAGATGCTATAAGATTACCCTGTTTTGCTACATGATTGGATCCAAGAGCATATTGAGGATAGAAAAGGAATTCTGAAGGTGGGAGAAGGTAGATGATGGTGTATTGAGAATATGTGAGGCATTTTTCCAAGATTAAAACCTCTCAGAGGCCCATCTTGCACAAAAGTACATGCTCACAGTATTCCCCAATGACCTTGAAAGATGATCTTGGTGGTAGAATTTGAGAGCAATATGAGTTGTCAAGAAGGAGGATGGTGATGAAAAAATGGATGTAGGATGAGTTTTCTAATCCCTGCAAGTCATTGGTAGTACCTTCATACTAACAATCAACCCGTTTTTACTCTTGGAAAGAACATAAATCTAGTGATCAAATTGCAACAAAATAAATCAAGATGGAAAGGATGAGTTGAATTTTATTTCATCAAGAACTACTCTATCCTACAACATGCATCTAGTCCATGTGAAAAGGCATGATCTTAACTTTTAGGATGCAAAAACAGAGCATTCAATAGAAGTATAAACCAAATCCTAACAACTTTCAAAGGAAAATAAACATATATTTTTGGCTTGTTGTTGTAGACTCCTCAACCACACTTCCCACAACAGAGGTGGATATTAGGCCTACACCCATGATTTTTGCAATCTAACTTCTACCTAAACAAGGAAAGAAATACCACTACTCAAACAATGATAAAATAAAATACATAAGAGAGACTAGAGCCTCTGGGTTGGGCCCTAACCCAAGGGTCTCAACCCTCCAAAGTTAACTCAGATGTACAACAACAGTGAACCTTTCATTAACAAGAAATGGAGTTAAAATGCATCATATCATAATGGAAATAACTATTGCAAGTACTTGGCTCTCAATATCTCTCCCTAGATCCAAAAGTTCGATTCCTAATGAGCCCTTAGGACTGTTTATTTATACAAAAGACGATTGAGGGGCAACTCCCTTGGAAGGAGGACTGCTTCCGTCCAAAATCTCGAAAATAGTGGATCTAGTTCCCTTATATGCTCTCATGCACGTAATTTCATTGACTTCTAGTGGACCTCAAGTTGTATATGAGTGTAGATGCGTGATTCTAGGGATCACTTCGAGTCAAAGGGGAGTAAATGTAGGGAACACAACTCCTACACTTCCTCTAGCTGCCTCCAACATGCCTCTGCATCATAAACATACTAAAAAATGTCTTTTTTCTTGCACATAAACCACATTAGGCCACGAAGTATGATAAATGCCCTTTATTATTCCTACTACACACATTATCGGAAAAAAAATGGAAATTAATGTGAGGAAAGAAGATTTTTATAGGCTGGAGGATAGCAAAATGGGCCTAGAAATACACCTATTAATGGGACCGATCACCTGTAAATGCTTCTTCTGGGGTCATATTATTGATAATTTTATGAGAGCTTCGATTTTTCAAGTAGACAACTATTATAGATATCTTGGTCATGAAGCATGGCTCTAACACACTCTTCAATTGATCTGTTCTTCCTTTCAGCCACACCATTTTGTTAAGGTTTATAAGGAATAATTAGCTCCATATTTATTCCTTCTTCCTTGCAAAATGATATTATTAGATCTTCAGGTCTTTATGTTCCTTTCTGTCATATTTTCTACTTCATTCTTGAATTTTTGAAATTTCTTAAATACATCATCTTTATTCTTGAGGAGATATATCCAAGTTTTCCTAGAGTAATCATCAATGAATTTCACATAGTATTCATGATCTCCAATATATTTTACTACCATAGGTCCACACACATAAGAGTGTATGAGATCAAATATTTCCTTAGATCTTGTATCACTTTTTGCAAAAGGTTTCTTCACATTCTTTCCTAGAGCACATCCCTTATAGATTCCTTCATGCTCTTCCTTCAATTCAACGATGTCAGGGACTATTTAATTTAGACATGGAAATATATTATAGTGAAGGTGTCCATACCTTCTATACCATAATTCAAAAGGGCTAACATATTAGTGTACTAGAGCTTGAGGAAGAGGTGTAAGAAGTCTATACAACATCCCCTCATCGATCCTAATTATCTTAGCATGTTAAATATTAAATCCTTTTCCCCAAACCAGAACTTTTCCATCAACAATATAAATCCTATCACCTTTATCTTCTAGGAAAGAAATAGAAAGAAAATTTTTCTTCAAACTTGGAACATAGAGTATATTATTGAGAAGAATGCTTGCACTGGTCTCCAGCTACAATGAACTAGATCCAATTCCTTTCACATGGTAGCTCTTATTATCTCCAAGTTCAATTGAATGATAAGAGGTTCCTTATTATAAAGTCTGGAGTTGATTGTAAGAGTGGAGACAAAACTTCCATCCATCACTTCTTTTTCTAGCTTGGAGATGTACTTCAAGATGTATCCTTTGATAGTTACAAGGAGAGTCCCAAGTGTCTTAAGACCTTTCTTCATATGGATTTCCATTGATAATAAAGAGAAGATGACTTCTTCTATTTTTCTCTTTAACAAAACTGCCAACAAAGATGCTATTTTCCAACTTCCTTCCTTCACCTTAGCTCTAAAATCGTGTTGGAAAATCAAAGTATTCGTAGATTATAGTTGAATTTTCTAAATGGATAATTACTTGTGATATTAGTTGGCCTTTTATTGATTATATTTATTTTTCGTCATGTAATTACCAAAATAAGGAAGATCACAAAGATGCAAAGTACACAAGATATAAGTTCCAAGCCAAGTAAAACCCCTCTAAGGCGAAAACCCAGAAAGAATACTTCTCTTCTTATGGAATTAATTCAAAATGAGAGTTCAAATACCAAATCCAAGATTCCTCCCAAGCACAAAATTAGCCCTCCAACAAGATGTCTTCCAAACAAGTAAAAGTATACCAAAGTCAATGAAGGTCAAACTCTTCACAAATTGCTCTAGTAAAAGTCTCGGTCTTACAACTTTAGGTCTGCAGTTCGTCCTGCAAATTTCAACCCTAAGTTCTTGCACATGTGAGCATAAATGATTTGATTTCAAGGTATTCTTCCTTCTCTTCTTGAATTTCACTTTTGAAATTCCTTCTTTTCTTACTGCAAATCGAACTTGTGAAATGCTTTAAAAGAGTAGAAGTCTCATGTTATATATACACTCTTCAAGGGGTTGAATATGCCTCTTATAGGCCAACTTCATCTTGGTATGGCCAACTTGGTATTGGAATACATTGACTTTCTAGACTAAAAAATAATAATTTTCGTTTATTATAACAAGTCCAAATAGGAATATAATACATGAAGACAATTCTTCCTTGACTTAGTAAACCCTAGAAGCATGAAGAACATTCCTTGACATAGACTTTGAGCATGAAACCCATGCTTTAATAAATACAATTTCTTTCTCTTTTTATGTAAAATATATGATGTCATGATTACACAAGTCATTATGAAGACAAAATCTAGTTACATTCTCCAACAACACAAGTCTTGGTGACATCAACGACCATATATGAGCTTTCATGTGACCAGAGGTTCTGCTTTGTGGAAAGCTTGTCTATAAAAGGATTTTCTCTTATAGGGTTTTTAGGGATTTAACCAAGATGGTTAAGATTATGTTCAAGGATATTTTCACAGTGACAAGGATTGATATAGATGGAAATAAATTTGATAAAGGGAAATTGCCAAATTTTGGGAGTATAATACCGATTTCCACTAATTTGACAGAATTGTAGTTGTATATTTCCATTTAAGTTTACCCAAGTTGTCCATTATATTGTTGGAAGATACATTTTTTTATTCTTTGAAATATGTTCTTTTGCCTTTGCCTTGTTACGTGATGTTTCCAATTAACATTCCCATTTGCTTCATTTGTAGTCTCTTGAATTGAAGTCACAACGAGCAGTTTGACATGCACATACTTCTAGATGTGAATATTAAGGTATAACCTATTTCTATGTGAGATAAGTTTACCATTGCCTTGGATCCTATTCTAAATCTGGAAAATACACCAAACATTGGTTTCTTTGTTCAAGTAAGCAATGCACTTTATAGAAGCTTCTTGCAACAATTATGGTTTTTTAATATATATTGAATTATGATGCATATGAAAATTGTCAAGGCCAACTTATAAGTGATAGTTCTATTCCTCTAAGGACTCGAACACGGATTAAGGGACAATGGAATAATACATGCATTTATTTTATATAATTATGGGATGTAAACGTGCAAACTTGAAATGCAGAAAAGTCCCTAGAAAATTTTTGTATAAATTCTTTAATTTGATTGAAACCAATTTAAATGCACATTATGATCATTGATCACCAGTGAAAACTGATTGCTATACAAAAAAGGTTAAAAACAATAATTGATCAATTCTCAATGATGGGTTAAATTATGAACCAAAAATAATAGAGGTACATTCAATGAGTTTAATGGCAATAATTGTTGCAGTTATCATGATAATATGAACAATATTGTGATATATTACAAAATTTTCAAGGAAGCCATATATTGGGATATATTAAAAAATGACATTTTACTGATATTTTCCAACATTTTGTACTATTTTTCAGATATTTTCCAAAAGAACAATTTTATTGTTTTTAAATCTACCAATATTTTATCGTATTTCCATTTCAAAATGCCTTTTGATCGAAAATCCATACTATTTATATTAGTGTTTTGTCTTATTGTATGCCTGCAACTAAGCTTGGCATTCTTACAATTCAGAGTTGAAGACTGTGGGGGCGTCTAGTGCCAACTAGGATGGAGACCAAGAACTATAATCAATGTTGAACGCAACAAGTTTCAAGTGAATAGTCTATGTAATCTTTTGATTGTTTGCATAGCAAAATCTAGATGCAAATTTATGTGTTTCATTATTCCCTTGATGGTTACATGTTTCTTTACATAGAGTTTATGTACAAGAATATTGAAGATTGGGTTGCCACTAGAGCTTGCCCAAGCTGTCCATTATATTCTTGGAATATATATATTTTTTGTTCTTTGAAGTATGTTTAATAATCGATAAATTCTTTATGACGGGTTCAATAATGAACCCAAATGTTTAATAATCGATAAATTCTTAATGATGGGTTCAATAATGAACCCAAAATAATAGAGGTACATTCCATGAATTTAATGGCAAGTGTTGTTGCAATTATCATGACAATATCGTCAATATTGCGATATATTGCAAATGTTTCAAGGTGTCCATATAATGCGATCTATTAAAAAATGATATTTCGCTGATATTTTCTAACTTTTTGTACAATTTTTCATATTTTCCAATGAATAATTGTATTGTTTTTAATTCTGCCAATATTTTATGATATTTCTAGTTCAAAATGCATTTTGATTGAAAATCCATACTCTGTATATTAGTGTTATGTCTTGTTGTATTCTTGCAACTGAGCTTGATATTCTTACAATTCAAAGTTGAAGGTTGTAGGGGCTTCTTGTGCCCACTAGAATGGAGATTGAGAACTATAATGAATGGCAGAGTGCAACAAGTTTCAAGTGAACGATATTCTATGTAATCTTATGATTTTTTGTACAACAAATTCTAGATGCAAATTTATGTGTTTCATTATTCCCCAGGATGGTCACATGATTTCTTTAGGTAGAGTTTATGTATAATAATATTGAATATTGGGTTGCCGCTTAAGCTTACCCAAGCTTTCCATTATATTCTTGGAAGATACATTTTTTTATTCTTTGAAGTATGTTTAATAATCGATCAATTCTCAACGATGGGTTCAATAATGAACCCAAAATAATAGAGGTACATTCAATCAATTTAATAACATGAACTATTGCAACTATCATGATAATATCGTCAATGTTGTAATATATTGCTAGGTTCGCAATGTTGTGATATATTGCAAGGTTTTCAAGGCGCCCATATATTGGGATATACTAAAAAAAATGATAGTTTGCTAATATTTTCTAACATTTTGTACTAAATTTCTTATTTTCCAATGAATAATTTTGTTCTTTTTAAATATGCCAATATTTTATGGTATTTCTAGTTCAAAATTCACTTTGATAAAAAAGCCATACTAAGCTTAACATTCTTACAAATTAGAGTTGAAGGTCATATGGGGTTCTTGTGTCCACTTGAATGGAGATCGATAACAATAATCAATGGCTGAATGCAACAAGTTTCAAGTGAACAATAGTCTTTGTAATCTTTTGATATTTTGCAAAACAAAATCTAGATGCAAATTTATGTGTTTCATTATCCCCTTGATAGTCACAAGAATTCTTTACCCAGACTTTATGTACAAGAATATTGAATATTGGGTTGCCACTAAAGATTTCCGAAGCTATCCATTATATTCTTGAAAGATACATTTGTTTATTCTTTGAAGTATGTTCAATAATCGATCAATTTTGAATGATGGATTCAATAATCAACCCAAAATAATAGAGGTTCATTCAATGAATTTAATGGTAATAACAGTTCCAATTATCATGATAATATCAACAATATTGTGATATATTCCATTTTTTTCAAGGCATCCATATACTGAGATATATTAAAAAATGATATTTTGCTGATATTTTCCAACCTTTTGTACTAATTTTCATATTTTGCAATGGATAATTTTATTGTTTTTAAATCTGCAAATATTTTATGGTATTTCCAATTAAAAATGCATTTTTATTTAAAAGCCATACTCTCTCTATATATTAGTGTTATGTCTTGTTGTATGCTTGCAACAAATCTTGGCATTCTTACAATTCAAAGTTGAAGGTGGTAGGGGCTTCTTGCTCCCACTAGCATGGAGACTGATAACTATGCAACAAATTTCAATTGAATTATAATCTATATAATTCTTTGATTTTTGCAAAACAAAATGTACATGCAAATTTATGTGTTTCGTTATGCCCTTGATGGTTATATGATTTCTTCAAGTAGAGTTTGTACCCAAATATTGAATATTGACTTGTTGGGAAACCAAATCATCATAGCTAAATAAAATCATAACTAAATACATTCTAATGTTCTTACTGGTACCAGATTTGACAATTTTTGTTTCACTTTTGCTT
>APFE030340392.1:36079-55432 GCA_000404065.3 Pinus taeda
TTTGATTACATGATAGGTTGGAGAGTACAATGGAATATAAAGAGCAATATACTAAATCTAACATGTAATGTAATGTTTTGTATGTAATTTAAGGTACAAAGCCTTAAAGTGGATCTTTGAGTGCATTTTTGAATGTATAAGTATTAAGTGTCTAATTGGATATACCTATTATTATTATTCTCTTTTTGCAATGTGAAAGTATAGTAATAAGTTTATTTTTTGATATTAGTTTTTGACTTATTGTTTTGTTATCTGACATGATATTATTATATGATATTGTTCTTTTATTTGATATCATATTATTATACTGCTAGTAGGATATAACATATTTAATTTTTCTTTTTGACTTTCCATTAGTTTTCCTTTGACTAAAAAAATTAAATTTATCCAAAGTTTAATATTATGAAATGAAAATTATTATTTTTAAATAAAATTTAAATTCATTAATTAAACATTAATTATGCGTGTATGTGAGTAGAGAATGAGGCACTCACGGGCCAAAGTGGACCATTAGGAAGGTAAAAGTCATGGGAAAATGAAGAATTATAAATGAAATACTATTTTTTTATTAATATATTAAACTTTTCAATTAATCAAGTTGTTAAAATAATTAAATATATGTGAAAAATGAGTATGTTGGACAATAGTCACAATCCCAAAATTAGAAAAATTAAATTGATATTAAAATAAAGGTTGCAAGCAAACCATGTGTAAAGCATAACATAGATAGAAATGGGCAATAACATTAAAATTCATTTGTGAACTACTTCATCTATGTAAAATACTTCATCTATGTGGGACCATAGCAATATAAAGACTTAAGATAATAATAAACCAAGCACATTAGTATAGTCCAACTTTGAACAAATTTTATTTGTGTTAGGTAATTTAAATTAATGAAACAAACCAAAATTTGTATTTAAAAGAAAATTAAAAAAATGAGGTATATGTATAAAGGGAAAATAATTAACAATTTGTTATTAAAATATTTAAAATTTATAAATTGCATAACTTGTTCCATAACCACTCATTCAAAAAGAGTTCAAATTGAATGTAAAATTCTTTAACTTTATGAGTAAAAACACTACATGATGGATAGTTATGGTCCCTTTCATATGTCAAATTAATATCTTCATGAAGGTTGGAATTTGATAGTGAAATTGTTGTTCATTACTTATTTTTGTCATCAAATGGAAATTTTTTTATTGACCATGACTTGAGAAGGGTGCTTTTTAAAGTTATAAAATAATATTCATAAATATTTATTTCTAATCTTAAAAAATATAGGACATCATTGTAGATTTCGACTCTATATAATTAATTATAGCTCATTTTTTTTTCTAATCTCTTGTTCTCCAATTTTACCTTTTTTTCTTCTAGTTTTGGTTTCCTATCCCTGCATGCACTTATATAGACTTCCATTTTGCCAAATATTCATTGTTTTTTTCTTTAATTTAGTTATATTTAAACTAGGCAGCATGTACTTGCTACTGTGTAGCTTGTTAATACCACACACCTAATATTTTGTATTGATATGACATTTATTTATTTAACTAATTTCAATAAAATAACTAAAATAACATAAATAACTTGGAGATAAATCTTAATATGTGAATACTACTATGAATATTCCAACATAATAATCACTGATAATTAAATTAAAGTTGTGCAACACCTATTATGAAATAGACATCCTACCAACCTAATAAAGATTAGGTGGACAAGATGATTCTAGAATATTCTTAATAGTATACACAAATCAAAGTATGTGATTTATCTCCAAAGTAGTTATTCCATTTTTTTCCCTTTTAATTAAATTGGTCATTTTCTATCTTTCTGATTTGTCCTGATGATGGACCCCCTTTGGGGTTTGAAACGTCGACTCAATGAACAAAATATTGTGGACAATCCGGATCATACCACTGCAAAAAACTTCCACAGAAGCCTAAAATCTAACATAGTTAAGAAAATGTCATATGAACAAGTGTCATACAAAGTGACTTATGATTTTTTGGGCATGTGGTATTGATAAGCCATGGTATTGACTCATGGTATTCTAACAAAGTTTATTCACATATTAAAAATCTCCATGGTAAAGTGGGGGTAAATCTTCATGCTTAAAAATATTGTTTAATGTTTTTAAATGTATATGATTAATTAATATATCATCCCAGATCCATCTTAACTATAAATCTACCAAGCTAGAGGGAAAAAAATATCTTTTTACTTTAAAATAGGTTTGTATCTCAAGAGATTTGATCTTTGGTAAATTCAGAGTTAAGATAGATCTAGGTTGGTGTAGATCATTCCAAGAAATCCTTGTTAGATTAAAAAGTCTAGTGGGTAGGCTATGCTCATAATAAAAATTCATTCATTTATTTTTACATGTCATGGAAAAACTCATTTAAATAAGGTGGAAATAATAAGCATCCTAGATCCATCTGAGAGGGATCAAATGTATTTTCTCTCTAAAAGAGATTTGCATCTCAAGATATTTGTTAATTTATTTTGATTGAGCTAAAAAATTTACAAGACATTGCATTACATTACAACGTATCAACCATATTGGGTTGGAGAGGAACTCTTGGCCTAATTAATTCTTTTTATAAAATGCTATCATGAAGTAAGTGTTTAGATTTTTATTATGGGATGCCTATAGGCGTTTACTAGCCATTTAATTTATATGGTTGTGTTCGTTGTAAATGAATTTCAACCTTCGAGTTAGATTGAGTTTTGACTTTAAATTTTCACGCTGATATAAAAAGTATTGCCTGTTTGATATTACAAATGATTGAAATTTTATTTGTTAATAACTTTTTTTTTTAATAGTGGAAAAAATAAGCAACCTAGATCCATCTTAACTCCATATGTACCAAGAATTGAGAGGGATCAAATCTCTTTTCACTCTAAAAGAGGTTTGCATCTCAAGATATTTGATAATTTATTTTTATTTTTATTTTATTTTGATCTGGCTAAAACATTTACATGACATTTCCTTACATTACAACAACTCGACCATAGTGGGTTGGAGAGGAACTCTTGGCCCAATTAATTCTTTTTATAAAATGCTATCATGAAGTAAGTGTTTAGATATTTATTATGGAATGCCTATAGGTGTTTACTAACTATTCAATTTATATGGCTGTGTTAGTTGTAAAGGAATTTCAAAATTTGAGTGAGATTGAGCTTTGACTATAAATTGTCACGTTGATATAAAAATATTACATGCTTGAAATTACAAATGATTGAAATTTTATTAATACTATTTTATTATTTATTATTATTATTATTATATTATTATTATTATATTTTTAATTTTTAAATTAATTTATCAAATGTTATGAAAAATATAATCAAAATAATCCTAAATAATATATTTCAAATAATAGATGTATTAAAATGGTATATAATGAAAATTATGAACTAAAAATTAAATGATTGAAGAACCTCAAGCACAATGTTTTTTTTTTGTGTAAATCAACAGTTTGTATTAAGACAAAAAATACATATTTTACAAAAAGGTCTGCTCGTGCAGACTATAGAATGACTTCCTTGTCTGATTGCAACCTATCAGAACCATCTAGACTGACAAAAATCCCCAGGGCTCACCACCCAGGGCGGCATAGATAGTTTGGGGCCAACAAAAACAGTGAACCAACTTAACACATGACAAAATAGAGTCCATATATATCCGAGATCCACTGAGACTAGCAAGGTAACTAAGACATAAACTGTGAAAAGTAAGAACAGAGAACTGAATCCAAGTAGTGAAGTTCATAGAGCAGAGAGCGAAGGTGCTGATCCATGTCCCACGAACACCCAAAGAGACTGCAGAAACGACCCCTTACAACTCAAGAACAATATAATCCTTGGCGGAGGAATCTTGACCAGTCGAAGCAGAAGCTATGCCTGCCTGAGGTTGAGAAGAGAGCTTTCCCTAGCTGGTTCCCATTTTCTCCTTCGCCCTTTCCCCCACTGCCGCAACTTCCTGGCAAATGGAATGCTGAAGAAGGCTGATTAGGACTGTTAGCTTCTTGGAAATGTTACCAAATTGTTTTTCTAGCAAGCTGATTTTGAAGTCCAGAGCTTCCAAGACCGCCGCATGATCCACGGAAATGACAGAAATGGCTTGTTGAGCTTGTCGAGCTTGGCTGAGATACTCCCCCTGCACGCTGATGGCTTTCGCCAACATTGTTTTCATATGCCACATCTCCGCCTGCGTGTGGGCGTATTGAGTAGCTTGCATCGACGTCGTGCCAGGATCTTGAACCCACTCCATATCCTTCTCCAGATCATTCTCCTCTAGGTTTTCTTCTTCTTCAGTCATAATAGCTTCCAACTCCTCAATATTACACTTCTCCTTCTGTGAGGTTCTTGTTTCGTAGGCTTCCCATGCTTGCTTGAGATCTTTGTTGGCAGATGCATTTCTGCTACCTTCGCGCTCCATCCCCTTAAGACTAAGAATAGAAAAAGGTCGCCTTCTGAGAGCACAAATAATGGGATACTGGTGACCTTTGGAAATTTGAGTGGTGCTTCTGTTAATGGGGACTGTAGATATAGAGGAGAGAGCCAATGAACCACTTGATGCATCCCATCTCGCCACCTTATGTTCGCACGTCCCTTCATGATTATCTTTGCTTCGTGGTTCACAATTTTGTTGATGTGCCAGATCTATGCTGTTAAATTTGCCCTGCTTGAACCCTTCCGGTGGGTGCCAAGTGGCAATAATTCTAAATGGGTGCTGGCGGAGATCATACTTTTTGTTCATGGAACTGCTAGGAGTTCCTTCGTCCTGCTTGTGCATTGAATGCCTATTCCCTACGTGTACATCGTTCATTTGTCGACCCTTTGTTTTCACTGCCTTTCAATTGGATGGTGTCATACTCCACTACCTGCAAAGATCTCTGTACCCCTGGCCTTATCCTTCATTAAAAATGTCCTGCCACGAGAGCAGTGTACACTTGTTTCTCAGTTCCGAGTAGGTGATGTCCTGCCAACAACTGTCCATGATGATAGTGGGATTTTCTATACCATAATTTGCCAGGTGATCCGATACGGTGTTGGCTTTGTGTCGAACTGCTTGAAAGATTAAACCATTCAACCACAAAAGATGTTTGGCAATACTCTCTGTCACCTTGGCCAGTCTCCAGTGCTGAGTGACTTTGCTTGCTTTGGCTCCCGCATACATCCTTCTCGCTGCTATAATTGTTAGCTGATAGTCCCCTTCCACCACCGCTGCTCCAGCATGTAATTTCCGAAGAATTCTCAAACCCTGTTCCAACGCTGCAAACTCCATTTCATTGTTGGTTCCTTCCCCTAGAGCTCTGCTGAAAATATACTGAATTTCTCCTTCACTGTTCCTGAGAACCCCTCCTATGCCGGCCAGACCCGGATTACCCAGAGAGGCTCCATCAAAGTTGATTTTAAGGAATCCTGAAGGTGGTCACTTCCAGACGCTTAAATTGGTGTTTATCTCCTGTCGGCAATTCGAGGTGGCAGCGAAGTTTCCCTTGTCTAGGTTGAAAGCTTTCAAAATTTGTAAGTCTGCAGTCGAGATTTTAGTGTCTTGTTCTATTTTGTCTTTGACAAGAACCAATTGCTTGACATTTTGGAGAATAATATCGATAGAGTGGTTTAAATTTCTGGTTTCGTTTAAGAAGACTCTTCGATTCCTTTCCTTCCAAATAGACCATGCAATGAACCCTCGTATGATTTTCCAAATGGTGTTAACCAATTGATTATTGGAGAAATTTCTCCTCCAGTTCTCGATGGTTTCTTGAATATAATTTATTACTCTGTCTGTTTTTTGCAATATAGTTTCTGCCCATTTCCATAGTAGGTCTATCGAGTCACATGTGTTGAAGAGGTGATTCATTGTCTCCTCTTCCTTTGCACACATGGGGCATCGAGAGGGGCTAGAGAACCCTTTCTTTTGGAGATTCTCCCATGTAAGAGTTTTCCTGTGCATTAGGAGCCAAAGGAAAGTTTTGATTTTTGGCCAAAGCTGGGAATCCCAAACCTTGTTGCTCCAATTGACCTTTTCTTCCTGCTTTGAGTCTTCTATGTAATTTCTGGCTTCCTTGAGCATGAAATTACTTCCTCCCTACTTTCCCCATCTTAATTGGTCATTATCTTCTGCTGTTCTTATTCTTCTTTTGTCTAAAAGTGTTCTTAGGTTCCTTGTTCCATTGTTTGCTTCGGTTATGTGCTCTATTTCATTGAATATCCAAGTTCTCCACTCCTAGTCCCTTTCATTAGGTTTCCAATAATTATTCACCGTATTTATCCCTAGCCCTTGAGTCCTGGTTATTTCTTTGGAAGTCTGCAAACTCAGGCCTTTCCAACTTGGGGAGTTGTTGCTAGGCATCCTCCCAAAAAAGGGTTGTTTTTCCATTGCAAATTTTCCAAAAGCTGTTCTCTTGTATAATATGCCAGTTTCTTCTTGCTAGGTTCCAGATGGGTGAGCCTTCTGGGTTTTCTTGCATTTTGATTAGGGTCTGTAAACTATGTGTTGGAGCGTATTTTTCCTTCCAATGCTTAGCCCATGGTAATTTGGGTTCCTTCAACCACTTCCACCACAGGCCCGATTGATTGTGGAGGGATCTTACAAGTTCAAACCTCCCAATTGTTTGGGCTTGCACAGTTTGTTCCACGCGATCAATGACCATTTTTTCTTCTTAGAATTCCTTGACCAGAGGAACGTTATTTGAATGACCCTTATCTATTGAAGGACTCCTTTGGGAGCTGGAATAATGGAGAGCATATATTGAGGTATGGCTTGAAGGACTGCCTTGGTTAAGACCATTCTTCTTGCAAAATTTAGGGCCCTATGGGTCCAGTGATGACATCTTTTCTCCAAGTTAGCCAGGATCTTTTCCTAGTGGATTTTCTGCTAGGGTTTGTCAGTTAAAGGACCTCCTAGGTATCTTGAGGGGAGGTTGCTTCTATGGAAGCCGAGGATGGAGGAAAGATTTTTTTGCACAGCTAGACGAGTGTTGAAAAAGAAGATAGTAGATTTCGATAGATTAAGCTCCATACCTGAAGCCTTGCTAAAAAGATTGAGGATCCTTTTGTAGCCCATGGCTTCTCTGACTGTGGGAGTGCCATGTAACATCGTATCATCAACAAATTGTTGGTGAGTGGTTTCTGGAATAGAAGGCAAGGGCTGCAATCCTTTGATGATTCCTTCCTCAGCTCTGCGGATAAGTCTACTCAAACCTTCCATCAGGATAAAAAAAAGGAATGGGGATAATGGGTCACCACGCCTAAGCCCTTGTGAAGGAGAAAATTGAGCAGAAGGGGCTCCATTGACCAAAATGGAAACTTTAGTAGATTTGATCAGAGCTAAAATCCATACTATCCATTATTCAGCAAAGCCAAAAGCTTTTAAAATTGCTTCCAGGTAATGCCAGTTGACTTTGTCATATGCTTTTGACAGATCAAGTTGCATCATCATACTTGCTTTCTTCCTAGATTGAAGTGTGTGAATCATTTCTTGAGCTAGTAAAACATTGTCCATAATTTGTCTCCCCTCAACATAGCCAGATTGCTCTTATGAGATGAGGCCCGGAAGAATAGGTTTCATTCTGTTAGCTATAATTTTAGAGATGATTTTATAAATGACATTACATAGTGCTATAGGACGAAGCTTTGCAGGAGTGTTATCTTCCTCCTCCTTTGGAATTAGGGCAAGGAAGGTGGAGTTGAGGGACTTGAGGATTGAGGCAGAATGTCGAGAGTCCTCCACAACTTCCCATACTTTTGTTTTAACAATATCCCAACATGCCTTGTAGAAATTAATAGTAAAACCATCAGGCCTAGGAGCTTTGTCATTGGGCATTTCTTTCATTGCTTCTTCCACCTCTTCCATGGAAATTTCTCGAGTCAGTGCGAGGTTCTGCTCTATTGTAATTAGCTTGGGGATTGAGGATATGAGTTCATCAATTGCCTGTGTTCTGTCAACCTCAGTTCTTGAGCAATGCTGCTGAAATGCGTGATGAGAAGGGTTGATATTTCTTGATGTGTCTGTAATATGGCTCCCTGTTCATCTTTAAGACTTAGGATTTTATTAAGTCCTCTGTAGTCAATAGATGATCTGTGGAAGAATTTTGTATTTTGTTCTCCTTCTTTAAGCCACTGAACTCAGGATTTCTGCTTCCATTGAGTTTCCTCCTGTTGGCAACAAAGTTGCCATTGCTACATCAACGTTTTTTCTTTACTTACAGTTTCTAGGTTAGTATCCCCTTGAATCCAACCTGTGTGTATCTGCTCTAATTGCTCCTCTAATTTCATTTTTTCTTTGAATATATTCCCAAAGACTGTTTGGTTCCAGATCTTGATCTTGTCTTTAATGTGTCTCAGTTTACCTTGTAATCTGTACATTTTGGTACCTTTAATACCCACAGGTTCGTTCCACCATTTTTCGATTTGATGTAATCAATCCGGATGAGAAAGCCATAATTTTTCAAATCTAAAAGGTTTGTTTCTAGGGGTGCCATGGATAGCAGCAATTAGAGAAATAGGCCAATGATCTGACCCTCCACTGGGAAGAATATCTGACTCCACTATAATTCCTTCCAGCAGAATACTTTCTGATATGAGAAATCTGTCTAATCGAGAAGCAATTTGCCTATCACCTCCCATTTTGTTGTTCCATTTGTAAGCCCCACTTCTGGGATAGACATCCACTAGATTAGCTGTTTTGATGAAGTCTAGAAAAGCTTCAGAATCTTTATTGAGTTTCCTTAGACCTCCTTTCTTTTCTGTGAGGGTGGTTATCATATTGAAATCCCCTCCTATGACTGCCTTTGCTTGGGGATATCTTAGCTTCAAGTTCAACAAAGTTCTCATAAAAAGAAACTTCTCCTCTAGCTTCTGTGGCCCGTAGACATTAGTACATAGATAAGTTTTAGAGTTTCCTACCACTTGAGCTTCTACAGCTATGAAGGATCTGGTTGCTTCAGATGAGAGGATCTTGATTACTTGTGGATTACACAAGGTGATTAAGCCTCCCTCCCATCCATTGCTGTCCATCTCCAGGTATTCCATATGTTTGCCTAATTTTTTCCTTATATTGAGTATCGTGTTACTTGTACATTTGTTTTCTGCACAAATATTATGTCTGGTTTTTCCTTTTGGACGTTCTTCTTTAAAAGACGCTATTTTATTTGGCTATTAAGCCCTCTAGCATTCCAAGAGATGATTTTCATTTTAAACAAAGTTTAGGAGCTTAGAGAAAAAGCCTCTAGGGCTTTCATCTTACCGGAGTTTAAAAGCATTTGTCCCAGTTCTTGCAGTGCCTCATTGTTGGTCTTGCGTCCTCTTTTTTCCAATGTTTGGAACTTGTGGAAGTTTGATGCAGACCCTATGTTTGGACTCCTAGTCCTTTAGCTATGCCCAAGCTCTTGCTTTGCATTTCCATCTCTGCTCTTTGTCGTGCTATAAGTATATCATTAATCCGCTTAACTTCCTCTTCCAATATGTGTTCCATTCCCTTCCTTTTCCAGTTTTCCACCATGTCTAGTAGATTTACACCTTCTTGCTCTAGTATATCATTAAGTTCCATCTCTTCACTTCCAATGTCACTTATGAGCATTTTAGAGTCTTCATGTACCCCCTCTGTTGTTTCTTGGATCTGTAGCAAAATGCTTGAAGGATTCCCCTCCAGTGATTTAGACTTAGGCTCTGTTGTAGCTTTGTTTGCTTCAATGATGTTTTGTTCTTTACTGTTATCCTCTGATTCCGTTTTAGTTTCCAAGATTTCAAAAGCATTGCTTGTGTTACCTTGTGAGGTACTTGCTTTGGTCTGGGGTTTCCTGTGTGCTCTTTGTCTAGCTTTTGGTCAAGTAAAGCTTTCCCTGTTCTTCTCTGCTTTGTCTTCCTTATGGTCTCCTGCTGCTTTATTTAGTGGGCATTCTCTGATTAAATGGCCATGCTCATGACATTTTCGACACCGGAATGGGATTTGCTCATAATCTATGGCTTGGAAATAATCTTCATCCCTATACTCCAGCCATAGTCCCTCATGTAGAGCCCTAGACACATCCATTTCCACACAAATTCTAGCACATGAGGTGTACCTTCTTTGCAAAGTAGCTTCTGATGCTTTGATGAAAGTCCCTAGCTTATTCCCTATTTGTTTAAGAGCTGCAAATCCCCAATAATATATTGGTAGGGAGAAGAGGCATATCCAGACAGGTACTTGCTTGAAGGTTTCTTTGTTTGGTACAAAATTGGGTTTCCATGGCCTTATGTACAGGCCCACAGAAGCAAAGAAATAAGGTCCACCATCAAAAATTCTATCCTTATCTTCTAGATTTGAGAAAAGAATAGTGAAAAAGCCTTTGGCTCCTAAGTGCAATCTAACATCACCTTTGGGTTTCCATTGTTGCTTTATCCATTGACACAATGCCCATTCTGTTGGCCAGAGCCCCATGAATTTGCAGATCACTGCATGCTCGGTCATGTGATCCTGGTAGGCTTGAATGTTTGGGTCTGTTATCACAACCCTTAGGTTTCTGCCACCTTAGGTTTACATGGACCTTGATTCTTCTTTCCGTTGAGTGTTGTTGTTTTTCCTCCTTGTTCCTCTTTATGCTTATCCAGAGCCTCTTCTTCTGCTTTTGTTTGCTTCTTTTCCTATTTGTGTTCATGGGCGAGATGTGCTTGTTTTGGCTTCTCCCTGCCTCTGTTTTCTGTTCTTTTACTGTCATCCTTTCCTTTCAGTTTTTGAGTGTTGTTATCCTCATTTCCTTCATATCCTTTCCTTTCCCTGCTGGTCAAGTCCTCCTTGTGTGACCTTTCATAGCCTACTATTTGCACCCCTACCCGTGCTGTTTGTTTGTTCATCATTATTTGCTTGTAAGATGGGGTCCCTATGGACCCTGAGTTTTCCATTTGTCGGGTCAGGTTCTGTCCCCTTCTATGTAGCTCTGCCACTCTGATCCTGTTTTTCTCCAGTTTTGAAACCTAGATCTAGCGAGTCCGTGAGCTTCAAACTCCCGTTTCCACCAGAGCTCCGTCTTCCCCTTCATATCCTCTTTCTTCACCTCAAGCACAATCTTACTAAAAAGATTTTAAAGACTATATTTGATAATGTAGTCAAATAAATGAGCATTTTTACTTGTATAGGGGAGAATCACTCACTCAAGAAAGATTATTAAATTAACTCACAAAACCATTATATAAAAGGAGAGAAATAGCTCAAAACTATCAGGTTCCAAAGAGAATATCCATATCTTGAGCCCATTAAAATAATAGGAAGAAATTTGGATTGAAAACTAAAAAAACTATAGCAAAGGAATTATCTAAACCAATTAGGTTCCAAAAGGAAAATCTAGTCCTAAACTCACCAAAAGGACTAGATAAAAAGGACTAGATAGGGGAAAACCCTTGAAACTCAACAAAAAGGGGTTAGCATTTAAACTAAGTCAAAACCCTCACTTACCAACCCAAACCACACCACCTAGACTTGAAGGTTGCGACAGAGAACACCATAAGGGAAAGGATTCCACCAAATCTAGGAAGAGGATCCGCATACTATCGAACATCATTGAGATGAACAACAAGATTATGACTAAGACCAAGTTGCCACCTTTGAACTCAAAAACCATGGAAGACCAAGTGTCCCGACTCCCCACCATATAGAGAGCTTCATTTCACTAGCACCCATCGTGAACGACAACTAATATAGCACAAGAGCATACATAAGCACTAGGCCTCAAGGAGGCATGTCGATGAGAGGTATATCTATATCTATCTATCTATCTATATATCTATATATATATATATATATATATATATATATATATATATATATATATATATATAAATATATATATATATATATATAAATAATATATATTATATATATATATACACACACACACACACACACACACACACACACACAACACACGTTAGTAAGGAAAATGAGGGAGAATGCATAACATCAATTCAAAGATTTATAATCCAAAATCAATTTTATAAATTCACAAAGATTTTGCAGGTTAGCTAATACTTTATAAACCACCTTCATGATATTATAGTATCTTGATAAGATGCAATAAAAACCAACATTAAAGAAATGGACTTTTAATTTACAAAAGAGGGAACTGACATTAAAGAAATGGATTTTTATTTAACAAAATATCCTCATACGGGGAATAAAATTCAAGCCATGTTATACATGGCACATACTATGGAGCATAATTTTAATTTGTTTAAGAGAAAATAAAATACACTAAGTCAAGGATGAATGCAATTGAGGAAAGGCATGGGTTAATTTTTTTGGTAAGTAAGCCGAAAATTATATTACTTTAAGAAAGAAAAAAAAGAAATACAACATAGTTTTTGCAGGTTAGCCCAACTGAAAGCCATGAAGTTTAAAAGTCTACTAGACCTGGTAATCAACGTAGATACATAATTATGGGAAAAAAACTCCACGAGGGAGCTACCCAAGGTGTCTCTATTGACTTTATAATCTAGGTTGGTAACAACCAAACTTTTCCTGGACTGGTAAAGCATACAACCAAGGAACCTCAGGACATAAATGAAAAAAGTGAGTCAAAATTTTTAGAACATGGCACTTAGCTGGTTGAAATAAATAGTATCCCCAGATGGGGATGGGATTGGTAGGTGACCTACTCACTTCAAAACCTTCCTCATTTAGGTGAGTAGGGTTATGAAGTGTGATTCATTCGTCCTCTAATTGCGGACCCATGCTCCTTCTACCTATGACAGTGAAAGTACATGATCTTTTCCATTTTTCATTGCTTAAAAGATATGTGAAGGATGCTAATCATGTGATTTATTAGTGTATATTGTAGGTGGAGTCAAAAGGATAATTCCAGCCAAAACCCCAGTGCATATTGCAACAGAAATAACTCATGATCCGTAACTGAGAAATTGAGAAAGTTAAAGTGCAATGGAAGCTCTTTGGGCCCAATGAAGCTACATGGGAGATGATTGATCAGATGTTGGCTATGTATCCTTCGTTATTTTTAGGTGGAGGAAAATCAGTTTTTGGTATATGTACATATTGATGTATGGTTATTGTTGTAAATAAAACAATGAGCCTTGTTATAAATCTCGAATAAGCAATATGGTTGTCATGTTTGTCATGATGG
Source organism: Pinus taeda (assembly GCA_000404065.3). Lineage (NCBI taxonomy): Eukaryota > Viridiplantae > Streptophyta > Pinopsida > Pinales > Pinaceae > Pinus > Pinus taeda. The sequence goes on from APFE030340392.1 coordinate 49,207, forward strand.
TTTTTCTTTTGAGCAGGTTATTCATTATAAATATTGCATTGAGCTACGTTATAAAGCTCCATGGGTGGTATGTTTTGGTTTCAATGGTCTCAATGGTCATATGTGTCATAGAATACCAAGGATGGTGTTCCCATAAGGGGGAGGGGTTTGTAGCAACCTCGAGTTAAAAGTTCATGTAATAAAGTTAATAAAGGCAAAATAAGACCAAGGTCATGGGACACATATTCCAAGATGAATGTTGAGACAAACATCCTAGTGGGAATCACTTGTTGTTTATTATAGTTAAGGAAATTGGTGAAGGCATTGGCAAAGACTTTGGAAAGGAAAAGTGGCAATTATTGGCATTTATTTATGAAATAAAAGAAAATAGGAGAAAAGGGAGATGAAAGGTCATAGGTTTGCATGAGGAGGAAATTGAAGGAAAATAGAGGAAAATGAAGAAATTAGAGGGATCAATGACAAAAAGGCATCAGAGCATCAGTTTTGGGCCTTTTTTAAGTTTGGATTTGGAGTTAGTTGGAGAGAGGAGAAGAGCACCAAGAGGATAAAGGAAGCAAGAAAGTAAAGGAAGGCAAATGAAAGCAAGGAAAAACAAAGGAAGGACAAGGAAAGCAAAGGAAAAGCAAGGAAGGATTGAATCAAGCAGATTCAACATGAGTATTTGTAGGTAACGGGCTGCATGTGTGATTTCCTAGATGAAGTGTGAATGTATGGTGCATGAATTTGTGTATTTGGTTCATTTTCTTTCATTGGCATGGGTTTTTCCTGGTTGACAATGTTTTTAGCCTTGCCTTGCCAATTCCTGGATAACCATGGTGTGATGGGATTCATTCTTGGTTGAGCTTTGAATTGTCAGAATGTTTTGGATCTCGGTGAGGTGGTCTAAGGAAAATCCCAAGGGTTGGGGGCAGAGATGGTTTTCTTTGGGAAGCCCTCAAAAGGTGGGTGGAGACAGGAAAATTCATCAAGGGATGGTGAAGGATTTATGAGGCATCCAAGCTTGGTTTGGTTTTATGATCTCGAGATCGGTTTAGGTGAGATCACGATAGCGTGAGGGTTGATCCAAGTGGATATTGGTGGCCACTCCCCTATTCCACCTAGACCCCCCAGTTAGTTTCATATGTTTCCTTAATTGTAGCACAATTTACTATTTTTGGTAGTTTTTCGGGTCCTGAACTTCCGAAGCCGTTTTGAGGCCCTAAATGACATTTTTTTGGAAAAATTGCCCAATAATTTGTATGGAAACCGTGTCAGCAGCCATAGTCCTCAGAGAGGTCTTTCCAACGAGGTATCTTACGTGTCAAACAAAGATAATATGACCAAGTTACGACCCTGGGATGTTGGCTACCCAACTAGCCTCAACGGGGCCCATAAACTCTTGGTGTTACATCTCCTCGGGTTAGGGTTTTGGTTGTTTAGGGTTTTCTCTTATTGTTCAATAATAAAAAGGCCTTTGAGCCTCATTGTAGCTTAGTTCAGAGGCATGTAGCTGCCACATCTCTTCTCAGAGATAAGATACCATCTCTCGAGGTATCTTATTTCCATTCTGTTTATAAGCATAGTTTGATATTTTTCTATTAATGAAATGAAGTGTTTTTCTGTTGCATCTTCGTGTTTATGATTATATTCTGTAAGTTGTTGCATTCCTGTTTAAGTTTGGATTAATGGTATCAGAGAAGTCTTCTCTTTCTTTGTTTTTCTTTGCATGTCCCATTGAGGTCAAGGTATAAGGAGTTAGGGCTTGATTTGGTTGAACCATTCCAGGATGAGCCTTGCAAAACTTGACGACCTCCCATGGCGGAAGAAAAGAAAGACAAGGGGGCCGGGGATCCTTTCAAAATGTTGCTCGAGGAAGCCCTTGAGCGACATAGAGACGCGATAATGGATAACTTTGCCCAGATCCTTCAATGCCTACCCACAGGCGATGCATCTTCATCCAACAGCCACTTTGGAGGTGCCACTCCTTTTGAGGTACAAGTTAACTTTGATATTCCCATATTCTAAGGCCTGATAGATGCAAACGCCGTAGATAAATGGTTAAATCTATTGGAAGGATATTTTTTAGTTCATGACTTTTCCAATCGAGAAAAGATTATGTTTTCACTTCTCAAAGCCGCCCCACATGTCAAGGACTGGTAGGAAACCTACTGTGAACAAAAGGATGAGAGTGAATCCTCGCTATTTTTAGCTGCACCCACTTGGAATTATTTCTGTGACGCCATCAAGGAATAATATTACCCTGTCGGGAGCTATGAAGATAAATACATAAAGTGGAACACGCTACGACAGAGAAGGGACCAAGATGTGCCAGAGTTCACAAATAAATTCCATACCCTTTACATGAAGTTGGGTATCAAGGATACTAAGCGGAATTTGGTGCTCAAGTACCACGACTATCTACAAAAATACATCCAGGACGAGATGGAGTTCCTGGACAGTTCCTCACTCAACATGGCATATCAGTACACTGTAAAGATTGAGCATAAGTTTAAACAGAAGAAGTTGGACTTTGGATCTACAAATCCAAAGCAAGGAAAAGGCACCACCAAACCATAGAAAAAGGGACCAAGACAAGGTGGGGCTACCCAGGACAACCCACCATAGCCGCAAGAAAAGAACAACACCATGAAGATGAAGAAGGACACATGAAAATGGTGTGAGTTCCATAAGAGCTCCACTCACAATACAAGTGAGTGTCGAGCCAAGCAATCACTGGTGGCTGAGCTAAAGGCTTCTAAATCAGATGCAGGTTTAGACTCTGAATCACAACCTGATAAGGGGACTAAAAAATGGAGGAAGATCATTGATGTAGAACACAGTGCCACCTTGGCCACCACAAAGATCCAGAAAATTGAGCCTGAAGATCCAGAGGAAGGGGAATGCCTCTTCCACTCACAGATGTGGGTGAATGGTTCTCCACTGCAATTCATTATCGTTGATGGTAGCCAAAAGAACCTCATTTCAGCATAAGTTATGAAGCAGCTGGGCCTAAAGACTACATCACATCCACAACCGTACACCATCGGGTGGCTTCACCAAGGATGAGATATTCACGTCAACTAGTAGTGACGCCTTCCCTACAATATCAAGCCCTTCACGGATGAGGTACTGTGTGACGTTGCTCCTCTTGAAGTTTCTGATGTATTTTTAGGACAACCATACTTGTAGAAGTGACATGATGTATATGAGTCTAGACCTTACTCTGTGATTATTACTTTGGCTAATAAGTTGTACAAGATATCGGAGGCAACCCCGCCTACTGCTATCTCTTTGATCACTGCAAAGCAATGCAGTAAGATCATTTCCCAGACCAGGAAATTTGTTTTCCTTATGACTTGCCCCTAAGGCAAGAAGAAGGTTGTGACCATGACTTCCAGGTAGGGTTCCTTTGCACAACAATAGTAGATGGACAAGGTCATGGAGGGGTACATGGATATTTTCACCTGACCCACAGGGGTACCTCTGAAATGTTAGGTCAAGCACTCCATCGATCTGACCGCGGGTGCACTGTTGCCCAATGGACCGATCTATCAACGCTCTGTTCTAGAGAACGATGAGATTAAGAGGTAGATTTAAGAATTATTGTAGAAAGGGCACATCAGGCCAAGCTCATAACCCCGTGGGAGCCCAATTGTATTGGCACAGAAGAAGGATGGGACCTGGAGTCTTTGAATTGACTATCGGGCACTGAACAAGATCACTGTTTGGAATAGGTACCCAATCTCACAGATTAATGAACTTCTGGACCAACTCAAGGGGGCCAAATATTTCAACAAGATTGACTTTAAGTTAGGTTATCACTAGGTGCCTATCAAGTCCTCCGATGTGTGGAAGACTGCCTTCAAATCCAAATCCAAGGGGGGCCTTTTCGAATGGTTGTGCATGCCATTTAGATTGACGAACGCCCTTGCAACCTTCATGAGATTAATGGATGACATCTTTTTGCCCTTCACCAATGCATTCGTGGTGGTGTATTTAGATGACATTTTGATCTTCATCCAAAGATGGGAAGAGCACCTCCACCATATTCGACATGTCCTTCACACCCTTCGACAACATAAGCTGTCTGCTAACTTTGAGAAATGCACCTTTGGCCTGACCCAAGTTCAATATCTGGGGTACATCATTGATGAGCAGGGTGTACATGTGGACCCATCCAAGATACAAGTCATTCAGGATTGGCCAACCCCAACAACTCTAATAGAGCTCCGTAGTTTTTTGGGTCTTGTCAATTTTGACAGTAGGTTCGTGTTGGGGTTCTCTCATATCACTTGGCCTTTAAGTCAAGTCACTAAGGGCAGAGCGAAAGAAAAGTTCTTTTGGTCAGAAACCCAAAAATGAGCATTCTATGAATTGAAGAATCGCCTCTGTTCTGCACCAGTGCTCACATTACTAGACTTTCAACAACCATTTGAGATTGAGATACATGCCTCTGACTATGCTATTGGTGCGGTTCTTACTCAACATGGGCATCCAGTGGCTTACCATAATGAGACACTTTCAGACACAGTTCGAAAGTACCCCACTTACAACAAAGAAATGTATTCCATTATGTAGGCCTGCTGTCAATGGAAGCATTACATTATGGGGAAGGAAACGGTCCTCCACACATACCACTGACCTCTACAGTTCATACAGACACAAGGGAAGTTGCAAAATGATCACCATAAAAATGGTCCACCTACCTGCAACAGTTCCATTTGAACATTAAGTATAGCAAGGGAAAAACCAATAATGTCGTTGATTGCCTCAGTCGATCACCAGTCATGGCGCTAATCACTGTGATGAACTCCTATGGGAACGAGACATTGGGGTGGCCGCATCTTTACAAGAGTGATCCAGAATTCAACAGCATATACTAGACACTCCTAGAAGGGAAGCAAGTTCCAAATTTTCACCTTCAAGTTGCATTGTCATGCCACTTGGGACACATATGTGTTCCTTCAAGTAAGCGTGCCAAGATGATTTGGGAGGCACACTACAGTTGGGTCACTGGAAATTTTGGAGTAGAAAATAGTGGAAATATTGTAGAAGTATTTTTATTTGCTAAAACTTCGTCAGGATGTTGGGAAGTGCATTAGATCCTACACTACCTACGCCATTTCCAAACCAACCATCAAGAAGCAAGGCCTATATACTCCTCTACCTACTCCTAGTCGGCCTTGGGAATTTGTCTCCATGGATTATATGTTAGGCCTTCCTTATATGAATCATGACAATGATTGCGTTTTCATGGTCTTCGACAGATTCTCTAAGATGGCCATCATGGCGACCTGTAAGAAGAGTATCACAACAGAGACCACTGCTAAGCTCTTCTTTGAGCAAGTGGGGGTACACTCTGGGATCCCACAGTCAATTATTTTAGATCAGGAAAATAGATTCTTGATTACATTTTTGTTAACTCTCTGGTCAATTTTGGATACAAAACTTGCTAAGTCCACAACTTTTCATCCCCAAACTGATGGCCAAATAGAGGTTGTCAACAGGATGATCATACACAATCTGCGCATGTACAACTTGAAGCATCCATGCACATGGGATGAAAGTCTCCCCTATGTCCAACACAGCTACAACAGAGCTCTTTACAACTCAACATGCCACAACCCCTTTTAGGTAGGGCTAGGATTTTAGCCATTATGCCCCATTGATGTGGCCATACCATTTGCAGCCACTTAGGTAGATTCATCTCACGTGCACTCCGACGCTGAAAGGGCTAACAACTTCATTGAGCACATTTAATACATCCTCCAATAGGTCTATGATATATTGGATAGAGCCAATGCTAAGTACAAGCAATGCCATGATCAACATCAAGTGTCGAACAAGTGTTATAAATCTAATATGAAAATATAAGACAATGCAAATATACCCAGAAATAACAAGATTTGAATAGATAGAAATGCTTTTTTATTGATATCAAACCCTTAAGGTAAGGCAACACCATACATTCACTCCTTAAGGAAGGAGAACACTCCACAAGCCATATGCCTGTTCATACAATATTCCTTGACATCTCTCAATGGAGAGTCTCTAGCCTCTATATAGGCCTCATACATACAATACCATGGGTCATTACGATGATTCCCTAAATACCATCTATCTAATACTATGGGCTTATTACATTATTGCTAACTACTTGTGGTCCCTTACATGATACGGGTTAACCACCTTATTTATTACTATGGCCAATCCCATTATTACATTATTCCCTTGGGTACCTCCCTTT
>APFE030340392.1:61856-90236 GCA_000404065.3 Pinus taeda
ACATTAAAGGTCATAAGTGTGTTGAGAAGAAATTATTTTACATAGATTGTGAAGAGGAGGAAGAAAAGGATCAAGAAATGTCAAAATAAGAGGATATACACCAGGAACCAACCCTAGAGAAAGAAGAAATTATTCCGACCATATCTTGTACTGCATTGGTAGGAATTACCACTCCTCAAAATCTTAAGATAGAAGGACATATCAAGAAGAAAAAGGTTCAAGAAGTGAAATATCAGGAAGAAAAGTATCAAGAAACGTCAAAAGAAAAGGATACTCACCAGGAACCAACCCCAAAGAAAGAAGAAATGAATATGACCATATCTTGTAATGCATTGGCAGTAATTACCACTCCTCAAACTCTTAATATAGAAGGATATATCAAGAAGAAAAAGGTTCAATCAATGAAAGATCACATCGAGCATCAACAACAAATTCTCCAACTTTTAAAGGATAACTTGACGTTAGCACATAATCAAATGAAACCACAGGTAGATCAATATCAAAGCGAAAGAAGTTTTGATGTAGGTGACTGGGTATTTCTACAACTATAACAATACAAACAAATGTCTATCAAGCAAGCTAAGAAGCATAATAAGTTATCACCAAAGTATTATGGTTCATAAAAGGTGTTACAAAATATTGGTACTATGGAATACTAATTGGAGCTTCTTGCACCTTCCTGAGTGCACCCAGTTTTCCATGTTTCATGCTTAAAGAAGGTTATAGGTGGGAAGATCCTAGTTCAAACAATATTTCCAGAACTTGACAAGGAAGGAAAAATCATATTGGAATCAGAAGAAGTCACAAAAACAAGAAATCGACAACTGCGAAATCAATCAATTTTAGAGTATCTCATCAAGTGGAAGAACTTACCTGCTAAAGATTCCACATGGGAGGATGAGAATTTTATACAGAAGCATCCAAAACTACTCAAGCATTGAGGACAACACTTTTTTGAAGGAGAGGGGCATGTTAGGTCCCTATACAAGTAGTGTAACCCCTTTTTGTTATTAGTGCAACCCCCTTATTATATTGTTGTGCCCTTACATTATTAATGTTATGTTGACTTTGATTATATTATGACTCCTTAGACTCCTATATATAGTCTTGTCATTTGTATGATCCAAGAATTTTTCATTTGTGTAATGTAAACGAGGTTTCCCCCTCAAAGAGGTTGATTTTGAAGTCGTTAATCTATCTTTTTGTGAGCTGGTTTCATAACATGATCCTTGGAATGATATGGGTAGTCCTTCTTGATGCTTCTTAATTCCTTCCTTCAAGATGGTGAGTGGATTACTCCTTCTACTTAGCCCTTGTGTGCCCTTCTTCAATGACGTGATATTCAAGTTGCCTATTCTTGTCTTGTCAACTTAGCTTTGATACCATGTTGAGAAATCTAGGGGAAACTAGATTAGGTTATTTCTCTTGCTTTGATAACTGCTTGTGATGTATTTTAACTTTAATTAGCTTCTTCTTTCAATTGATTATTCTTACGATTTTATCATCAAACAACTACCAAGATATGAAAGAACAATGATACAAGAGGATAAAAGATATAGGCTATCAGCCAGGGCAAAAACCTCTCCTCTTGAGAGGAAAACCCACATGGACTCTTCTCTTCTTATAGAACTTCAAATGATGAATTCCAAGACCTAAGACCCTTGTCAAAGTCCCCTCCAAGACCAAGTCAATGATTCCTCCTTGATGAGCTTTCCTTCCAGCAACTTCGACCTCATAAATTTTTACAACTTTGACCTCCAACAATTTCTTTTGCAACTTCAACCCCCAACAATTTCTTTTGCAACTTTGACCCCCAAAAATTTATTTTGAAGAAACCCTAGCTCTTGCACATGTGGAGAATATGGTGATCTCTTCCTCTTTTCTTCTTCGCTTGAGTGTATCCTTTCTTCTAAGAAACCCAACTTACAAAGTATGCCACTTGGAGCCCTAACTTAACTTCTGCAATTCGATCTTTAGTTGCTGCAATAGATGCCCTAATGATCTCACATGTGTGAAGGATATTAGCCCAAAGAATAAAAAAATATCTTTTCTTTTCTTCTTCTAATCCTACTCTTCTTTGCACCTTTTCCTCTTCCTTAATAGAACTCTTGTGTGAGTGAATGAGTCTTCTTTTAATGAGGCTAAGTGCTTCTATTTATATGCTTCTTTGAGTGACCTAATAGGTCGACTTATCATCCTTTGAAGGACAAATTGTTGTAGCATTGTGACAAGGTCTTGGAGGGTCTATTTGGCACTTTTTTTTTTTTTTTTCAATATACAACATACCCAAAAGGGTCTTCCATACATGACGATGACTCAATTGACTTGTTGACTTAATTACAAGTCCTAGAAGCACTCAATGGGTGCTTGACCCATACATCAAATGATGTTGAGAATGAACCCCATGCCTTAAGAATGACAATAATAATTTTATTTTTCTCTTTACACCAAATACATAGCATCATTATTACACATGTCATTATGAAGATTGAACGTAGTTACATATTTAAACAGAGATCAGCCTGGGTTGCTGTGGTTTCTACTCTTGTTCGCGGTCGCATGTTGGGATGTGTCCAATGATCCATACTGCGACCTCTTGTCCTGTGACCTGAGGAGGAAGCCCTTGTGGATTGGGGGGTCTAGGCCATCAAGGTGACATTGGGAGGGTGAAAACAATGAGTATTGAGAAGTGGGTGGGGGATTGTGACAGGGGGCTGTGGGAGTGGCCAAAAGGCAACAAACTAGAAAGAAAGAGAGAGGGATGAGAAAAGAGGCGGAGTGAGATGATTCGAACTAGAATGGAGAAAGGAGTTGAGGTCCATTTCCCTTAATAGGCCGATAATAATTATGGAAACATCATTGTGATCGTTTGTCATGCTTATGACAAGATATTTCCCTGAATTTGGTTGATTCAAGCTACAAAATAATGGATGAGGTGGGCGATGGAATCTATCAATCATTTTTCTATGATTGAGTGCTCATTAAGAGTTGTGAGAAGGAAGGTGCGTGCGGGGGATACCAAAGCACCTCCTTCAAAGCTCATGTCCCTTCTCGTCATGAAAATGGTTATTGAGTGGAGCTAGGGAGGGGTCAATAATCTCCTTATCCTTTTGATTAATGTCCTCACAGTCATGACAAAACTTGTCAGTACGTGTTACTTTCCATGCATGTAAGCTTAAGGTTTCATTGCCATTTGTCCCTTCATTGGCGAGCCTATCAATAAGGGAATTCACCTTTTGTTTGACAGCTTAAAAGTGGACCCAAACTAAACAAATGATTTGTTCTTAGATGCACTAAAGAGTTTTGAAGAAGCGTTAGTTGGTGGTCACCATGCTGACCAAAGTACCATGCTATAACTTTCAGGCAACAAGGATTGCCACTGTTGAATCTCCTTCTATGATCACTGGAACAAAATTACATGAATTTGCAATGTTAAGTCCTTGTTCTAAGGCTTGCAACTCTATTGCGTTATTCGTACTAAACCCCAATTTTCCGTAGTAAGCCCATATTATGTCTCCTTCATGGTTCTAGAAGGCCCCTCCAAACCCAACTTGTCATGGGTTACCTCACGAGGCCTCGTCAAAATTAAGCTTGAAGATGTTGATGTTGAGAGGAGACCATGCCTTTGGGATGTCCGGAAAAAAAAAGGTTTCACGTGACATGGATTGGAATGTGCTCAAGTTGAAGTAGTTGGAGAATGTGAGAATCCAAGGCTCGGGGTGGACCTTGTTGTGGCGAAATCTTGGAGAGGAAGATTGATTCTTAGATGGTCTTCTTCACCCTGGTAAAAAGTATGTCCCCAAAACTCATGGGTATTTACTTAAGTGGACATGATGTGACTTTATTCACGTCCTCCAAATGTAATTATATCAACCCATCTCCATTAAATAAATGGAATGTCATAATATTTTTCATTTCTACTCCAAATTTATAACGTAAATCTTAAAATGACATGTCCATACCTTTCAATAATGCAAGTTAGGGAGAAAAAAAGCAATGAATACAACCAAAAAATTGAAATGACATGTCCATACCTTTCAATAATGCAAGTTAGGGAGAAAAAAAGCAATGAATACAACCAAAAAATTGAAATGTTAAATTTAAGAATAGTTGACATCTTTACCATCCTAAAAAAATAAATCAATAAAAAAACAATATTGCAGATAACTTGCATCAACTTTATACCTAGCTGAATGATCACCATAATGATAAAGACAAGTTTGACAAAATTAAAAAGCCATAAACATTGATTGTAGGGTTCAACTTTATGCACTAATTATATTGCTCAACCCCATACTAAACAATTGGATTACATAAGGGGGGCATATTTATTATTTATTATGAAAATGAGGAAGTCAATGACACTCTTTATTACATAGAAGTAACGTGTAAACTTATGCAACTCATCAAAGTGTTAGAGAAATGTTGAATGTATCTAAATATAGAAACGTATGTTATTAGGAAAACAAGTATGTAAAGTTAAACAACTAGTTGCTAACTTTGTGGTGATCACACGGTTCAAGAAATGTGGAATTTATTATGTATTTAAATAGAAACGTATGGTATTAAGGAAACAAAAAACCAAGAGAAGTATTCCATAAAAACACGGTAAGGTTTGGTGAGTACATCTTGTCATTGGAAACCGTGGGCAAATCAATATGGAATTAGTTTCATTTACACGCATTCATTCGTAAATTAATGAAGTGGAATTTGACCATGAACGCTTGTGAAAGCTGACTTTTCTTACTTTCCGTCGTTGTAAATTTCAAAACGCTATTAAAGTAATAGAATCTAAAGGTATCACTTATCATTTTTTAATATTTTTAATAAGATGATGATTAATTTTATTATTAATAGATATGTATTTTATTGAATACTTTAATATTTAGTATGTAATAATATATTTATATAAGGATAAATATAAGTATGCCAGGCAAGAGAATTAATTTATGATAAAAATATTATCAAAATTTTCACAAATTAGTGTCGATAATATAAAGTTTATAGTATATGATGTTAATAATGATATAATAAGTATAACATGAATGACAAATTTATTTAATAGAATAAAATTATAGTAATTTGAGTATTATATTAGTAATATATATTATAAGTTAAAAAGTTAAATTTTGAAGATAAGGGGTTATCTTAAATTTTTTTTTGCCTACTTTATTATATAATAGTTCTCTTTTATAAAAATATTAAATATTTGAAAAAACTAATTTATATCGCGGTAGATTTCAAAATCCATAATTTACATTAGAAAGTGATTTTCATTTTCTTTTTTATCTTTCTAAATAATAAAAATCACTTTCTTCTTTATCTTTCTAAATAATAGTTGAATTATTCATCTTGAAGTCAAGTTTATTGTCCTTTTCTTCTTAAACTATTTATAGTTTTATTGGTTCACACTATTTCATGCAAATGCAATTATTATAAAATTGAGGTTAAAGTTGATGCTATTAATGCTCTACACCAAAAACCTAAGTTGTATTGGTGCAATGCACAATTCCAAACCTAAAAGAATTCAAAGTGATAAAAGAAATTATGGACATGCAAAATTTTAGATCAACTATGATCATAAACACATTTAGAATTAAGACAAGCATATAACATTGAAGTTTCTTCATTAAATATTAAGATAGATAATAATACATGATGTTGCCTAGTGAAGATGGAGAGATTGAGGAAACTTGTATGAAAATGTTATGAGAAGAATTGTGAGGCAAAATCTTGTTCACTAAGTGAACACTAAAAGAAATGATCTATGATAAAACAAAATACATGATACAAATATTTATATAATGCACCAAAGAAATGATCTATGATAAAACAAAATACATGATACAAATATTTATATAATGCACCAAAACTTGATCATATAAATAGTTGGACATTACATCAAAATATATATCAATAATAATTAAAAAATCCAATCCCAAATTATATAATATTTAGACTTTTTACAAAAACATTAAAATAATATATCCATAATTATCTCTATCTATATTCAAATCAATATAATAACTAATTTGAAATTTCCATGATCATATTTATACATAAAATCCCAACCACAATCACCATAAACTCCAAACTATCTATATTCAAATCAATATAATGACTAATTTAAATTTTCCTGATGATATTTATACATAAAATCCCAACAACAATCACCATAAATTCCAAACTTTCCTACTAACAATCACCCTAAATACCACACCACCATAATAATGAAACCCCAACCACCATATATATCAACTACTACAATAATGCAAACTAAAATAAAGATTGAGAAATGCATCCAATTATTTGAGCCATTATGTCGTTAATTCGTCGTCACAATTATTGAATTGCTTTTTCGTGCACGTGTACAACTAGGAGTTAATTGCCATGGGCACATATCCCATTGACTCAACATTGTTTTTGGAATCTTATTGTTTTTTTTTACCTAATTGTACTCCGTGTAAAGTTTGGAATCTCATGTGAGTGGTCACCTACTTGAATTCAAAGTCATATGTAAAGTGAACAATGAGTTGCAAATTGTTACCCATCATAATCTTTGAAAACAAATTCCAAAATAATGATTAAATAATGAGCATGAGAGTACATATACCAACCAAAATGATGGTGATAGTATTTAGTCTTCTCTTAAGAATGTACTATATATGTTAATAGGTTCAAAGTTCTAAAAGTGTGGTTAGCAAAACAATTTTAACATGATGGAATAAAGTCCACCTAGCAATTTTATTAATGTGGGATATGCTCCATTGTATATTTCTTAGGATAATGTTTTGAGTATATATTGATATTGATTGAATTTTGTATTTTGTATTATATAAGTTATTTGGAAGGATGGGATTTAGCTTGAGTGGTAAATTTTATATATATATATATATATAAAATTGTTAGTTAGGTTTTTTTGGTGTGAATTAATGGAATTAGATTGATATCACATATATATAATAAATAATGTAAATAATCTTTAGGATTAGAGTTGGATGATTGCTAATATGTACATTAGTATTAATAATAAGGATTAGGAGAAAAAAGAACAACTTGTTATTTATATATAATGAATCTTTACAAATCATTACAAGTTTATTTGTGATGAGTAATTATACTTATTTATTGTTATAATAATGTCGTAATTTTTTTTTATAATATAAAAAATATATTTATATATATATATATATATATAAATTATATATATATTAATATTATAAGAGAAACTCAATAATCTATTTGACACGTAACTATTAGTAAATTTATAGGGGTTTATGACTTATCCTCTTTTCTGTAAACGAGGTTACAATTAGGGGGATTTAAACCTTAGATTTTTTAGTTTTTGCTTAGATTTCATATTATTTTGATCACCAATTGAACTGCCCCACTGGGACAACTTTTATTGGTTTTTTTTGTAAGTCAAGAAGTTCTGTTAATTCAGGAAAATTTTACATCCACGAGGACATTGTTTTAGTCCTCCACCAACCTCATTCCTACCAGATTTGTTGGCTAGGTGTTATATACAGAAAGAGAGAGACAAAAATAGAAAAAAACTAGTTGTCTATACATCGATAGCCCAAAAAGACCAAAAGCAACACAAAATCCATATGCAACTGAAAGTCATATTTCTACTTACATATTACCATCATTTTGGTCCTCCAAACCGTTTTGACTCTGTTGGTGGAATGCCTCATGCACATGGGCCTCCATGTGCTCCACGTGTCCCTCCAGACGATCTATGCTCTCTTGTAGCCTCTTCTGGTCATGATGAAGGGATTCCATTCGGTCCAACATCTTCCACTGATTATAATGGAGATCATTCATGAAAGTGATGGCCTCATTTCTGTCATTGTGCCTGTCTAACGCCATATGTTCCATGAGGAATGCAAGTTGGTGAAGTTGGGCCTCCAAGGAGTCAAAAGGAAGCGAAAGGAGCACCTAACTAGACGACTTCTCACATGGCTGGTCAACTTCCTCCCCAAAATCCGAACACTCTCGATGATGGGACACTCCCTATCCACAAGGGTCGAACCCTCTCCTCACCCTTCCACATTGTCTCTGCATGTTTTTTCTCTTAGACTTCCTGCACCGCACACCCAACTAGAATGTACCAACTATTACAATGAGAGGTGGCTAACCGCCCACACCAAATGTCATGGCTACAACCACCTCTAGACATCTTCTACTTACTTCTTTGTCCTCCGACCACTCAACGTAGCTACAAAACACCCAAATACAAGCCCCTTGCACCTGAACATGGATAATTGGCCAAGCTAAAGGTTCTCCCCACACCCCAACGAACACTAGTAAGCATTCCCACACTGGTCCAAGACATACCACACCAATGTGTAGCCCTCTCACCACACCCACTAGAAGCACAACCAGTAAATAATTAAAACACAAATATCTAGACACAATAGCCAATACCTAAGCCCAATGAGAATGAGGAGAGTTTTTTGACAAAGCTGGTCCCTCCTCTCCATCTTCTTCCTAGATCTTTAGTTGTCCTTCGAGACCACAGAGCCCAAAGAAAGGCCCCAGACCCCAAATCAGGGTCAAGGCCCCTAATTTGACACACATATTGCTTTCTTGCCTAGGTTTGCAGTAGCGAGAGTGATCTGATGATGTGATCTTAGACAATTATTAAGGTATTATAGACTCATGTGCATGGACTTGCCTTTGTTACTTTATGCAATGGATCGATAAGATTACGAAATACATAGAAAATGAAGTACTAAAAGAACATAATAGACAAACACACATAAACACAACAAGTTTAATAAGGAGTTCACCCAACACTCCTGGGCTACATCTCCTGATCCAGCCTTCAGTGGTGACCTCTCTATTATGTCTTCAGAAGCAAAGTCTTTACAAAAGTGAGCTCAATTTGAGTTTCACACAATAGATACAAAACAATAAGGCTTTACTTGGATCTCCCGAGTCTTTGTGAGTACACAGACTCTCACTCTCTGTCTCAACACTGCTTGCAAACTGCCTGTCCTTGTTTCTTTCAATTTGTGGCTTTTAAAGCCAATCTGCAATGTCTGTTCGTTTCTCCTTCTCGGGCTCTCTGGCTTCCCGGCCATTGTCCACTTAGATCCCCCTCTGAGTGTTAGCAATCATTGCTAAACACTTTTAGGGATGGTGGCCAACTGTTCTGTAACGGAATGGGTCATCAAGCCTTTGAAATCCCAAAATTGGTATTTTTCTTCTTACATAGAGAAACGTTGGAAAACACGAGAAAATCCTCCAAAACGTTGTTCATCGGACTTCAAATATTCATAAATCCGCTTATAACTCCTATCGGGTCTGCCTTTATGTCGCTTATCGCATCTCCACCATTGATCTAGAAGATCTACATCCAACGGTTGTGGTACATTTCGGGCGGCTCTTTTGTACGGAGGTTAATCACCTGAAAACGGTGGTTTTCTCTCTCCTTAGCCTGGACACGTGGTAGCAAATGTACGGGCTCGGGCCGAGCCTTGCCCAAACCACTTACCACCTTTGGTCGTCCGAAATCCTGCTTGTTTCCTTTGTATTAAAAACACATTAAACACTGAAAAACCCCATGAAATGGCTTTAGACGGACTTGAAATATTATGCATATGTATTCATAAACCCTTTTGGGTCTGGTTTCCATCACATTGGCGCTTTTCCTTCGTATTTCATTTATTTAACGAAAAAAACAAATACAAAGGAAAACCCTGTTTTCCGGATCTCAAAATTTATCGATTATCATTTATATCTATATATATATATATATATAAGATATATATGTATATGTATATGTATATGTATATATATCTATATATAACATATACATATATATCTATTATATACATATACATATATATATATATATATATATATATATATTAATCTATATATATATATATATATATATCTATAATATATATATATATATATATATATATATATATATATATATATATATATATAGCTTCGATGTGATATTGTGATGCGATTGATCGTAGTTGCACATCGCACATATCCCGAGCCGTTTGCAAGCGCTCCATTGTATTTTCCGATTGCGATATCATGCATTAACATGGGCAGCCGATTTGCATGCTTGATTGATAGTCCTCATTGACCCGCACTAATCGTGATCACAACTGTCATGTGATAGCCCCCGATTTCCTCTGCTTGCCATCGCCGATTGCGATGTGCCGATTGGATCTAGATCATTGATCAGCCAGATCTAATGGCTCTCATGCATAGCTGCCAATAACTTGTTTCTCCATTGTTTCTTATTGTTTTTTGCTGCTAATAGTGTTATCCGCCTTTTTCAAATGTTTTCTTTATACAGTAGTTTTGATCATTTTAGAAGATCTTGAAGACTTTAGATGTTTTTTGGATCCATTTTTGGATCACGCCTTCCCATTGAAAAAGCTTTTGGACCACAAAAAGTTGGTTTTTAAGCATCAATCAAGTGAGGATACAGCTTCCTCACTTGTCCAATCTCTATCTATTTTGCACTGCTTGGCTTTGAACCTTTGAGTTTGATTATGAGGTACTCAAAATCCCCTCTACACGTAGTTCTCACCTTCCTATCTAGAATTGTATCTTCCTACAACTCATTGAGATATTCAGGTAATAGATCATCACTAGAAGGTAACTGACTTTGCTCTTCGGGATCTTAAATCAATGAAGGTTCAAACAATCTCAAGTTCTTTGCATTAACTACTAAATAAATGTGCATGTAAGCTGGAAAATCAAGGCGAAAAGCATTCTCACCAATTTTCTCAAGTATCTTGAAAGGCCCATATCTTATTGGCTTCAACTTCTTCCCTTCACCTTGCATTCTGTCTTTGCTAATGTACAACTAG
Organism: Pinus taeda; assembly: GCA_000404065.3. Taxonomy (NCBI): domain Eukaryota; kingdom Viridiplantae; phylum Streptophyta; class Pinopsida; order Pinales; family Pinaceae; genus Pinus; species Pinus taeda. Next base: position 72,707 of record APFE030340392.1, read on the forward strand.
ACTTGATCACCAACTTGGAAGGTATTCTTAATTCGATGCTTATCATGCCTTTCCTCGTACTTGGCTTGGCTTCTTTCCAGTTGTTCTTGCACTGCCTGGTGAATTTCTTGGATTTGTTTAATGAACTTGGTTGCTTTGTCCACATCACTGTGTCCATCAGCTCTATGTCTTTACTAAAGACAAAATGCAAGGGAGACCTTGGTGTAAAAACTAAAACAAGTCTCAAAAGGAGATCTTTGTGTAGAAGAATGTTTAGCACAGTTGTAAGCATGCTACACATAACATAAATGTTCATCCCAAAGCTTAGGATGCTTGTTGCAATATCCCTTGAGCAACTGGATCACTGTCCTATTGACCACCTTTGTTTGGCCATCTGTTTATGGATGAAAGGTTGTGCTCTTCTTCAGTCTGGTGTCCATCAACTCCCATAGACTTTACCAAAACTTCCCAACAAATTGGGAATCTCGATCAGATACAATGGATGTGGGTAATCCAAAATGAACCCATACATGCTGAAAGAACAACTTTGCTGTTTGTTCAACTATAATCTGCTTGTTGCAAGGTATTAAAATACACATTTTGCTGAACTTGTCCACAATAACATATAAATAATCACGACCTTTTCTAGATTTTGGCAATCCCCCAACAAAGTCCATGGAAACACTTTCCCAGGGATGAGAAGGAACTGGAAGTGGAGTGTACAAGCCTAGTTTTCTATTGCTGGGCTTGCTTTTAGCACACATGGTACATCCTTTAATATATCTAGAAATTGTTTCATGCTTTCTTGGCCAATAGCAGAATCTCTGCAGTTGTGCAACTGTTTTACTTACACCAAAATGACCTAATATTAGAGAAGTGTGTGCTTCTTAGATTATGTTAACTCTTTCAGTTTGAGGAATGCATAACTTTCCCAAATGATACAAGAGTTGGTCCTTAACATGATAATCCAATTCTTATACTTGTTTGCCATGAATTAAAGTTGCACATACATATTTAAAATCTACATCTTGAGCATATTGTTCAATGTAGCTTTCATGCAATACTGAGTTATGCTTAAGTATAGTAGATGCATTTATGATTGGTCTGGACAACATATCTGCAACTTTATTGTGCATGCCTTTCTTATATCTGATGACAAGATGAAACTGTTGTAGAAAACCCATCCACCTATAGTGTTTTGATTACTGCAGTTTAGTTTGTAAGTGCAAATATTGAAGTGGTTGATGATCAGTATGTATTACTCTTTCTGATCTAATAGATCATCAATGCGAGGAAGAGGATGATGATTCTTGATCGTTATTTTATTCAGTGCTCTGTAATTAATGCACATCCTCCACAAACCATCTTTCTTTCTCACCAACATGATTGGAGATCCGCATGGTGATGTGCTTGGTCTTGTCAACACTTTCTTGAGCAACTCCTGTACCTGCTTCTTGATCTCTACATTCTCTAAAGCAGATAACCTGTACATTCCAATGTTAGGCAATGGAACATCTTGCTGCAAATGAATATCATGTACAATTTCCCTTTTGGGTGGCAGACCTTTAGGTTCTTGAAATAAGATATCATATTCTGAAACAACTTTTTCTAAATCAGATCTCTGTTTAGCATCACAACCCTCAAATACATTGGTTTTATCAGGGGTCTTTTCCTTTACAACCATTAGTAAAAATTGCTTGCATGAATTTACAATTCTTTTCATCTGCCCTAAGTGAATGAGAGTGTAGTTATTTTTGAGTTGATGAGCTCTTACAATATATTCTATTCCATCTTTTGTGAGTTGATACTTATTTTCAGCTCTATAGAAAATGGTTTTTCTATCATACAAGTAAGGAATTCCTAAAACACTACCACAGATATCCAAGGGAACTATATCTAACTCAACCTCATCTACAATTGTTGACCCAAATGCAAACCTAAGTTTACATTGTCTAGTCACTTGTAGCTTTGCTTTATCACATACCCAACCTAATCGATATGGCTTCTTGTGAGGTGTGGTTAGTAGTCCCAAATTCTTTACAATTGCTTTAGAAATCAAGTTTACTTGTGAACCACTACCAAATAAAGTATCAATCTTTTGATGCTTGGAAATAACTCTAATATGAAAAAGCTGATGTCTTTTCCTCTCATTTTCTTCATTATCAATAGATTGTGCAGAATTACTAGTAGATGCTTCAAAATTTTACCTTTTATACCTATAGCCTTGATTGTTGTTTCACCATCTGAGTCTGATACCAAATATTTCTGAATAGCTGCAGCAGTCTTCTTCTTCTTGCCATTGAAATTCTTAGGTTTCAGATCTAGATGCAAAGACCAACAATGTTCATCATTGTTTCCACCCTTCTTGCAGTGAGTGCATGAAGGTTTGTCTTTCTGTACAATGTTTGCCTTCCTCTCTTTCCATTTTCGCTTCTTCTTTTGCTTATTCTTGCTTGCAGTGGGTTTTGATGATCCCCAAATCTCTATGTTCACATTCTTGCCTCTAGCCTATAGATGTGTAGCCTGAATTGATACCTCATCTATGTTAGTAGGGTTGAACATGAGAATGATGTGCCTCAAATAGCTATGCAAACCACCTATATACTTCAGCACAGTTTTATGTGAGTCTAGAGAAATGCCTAGAATTAAAGCTCTTTTTCTAAATTCCTGGGTATAGCTTTGTACACTTTGGCCCTTTAATTGGTGAATATTTTTCCAACTCATCATTGCTTGCTACATATAAGATAGTGGATAGAATTGTTTTTTAATGGTAGAAACAAATTCACTCCAGCTAGAAAGAATTTTACCATGCTTCTTCAAATCAGCTTGTGTTTGGCCTTCCCACCACACTAAGGTAGTTCCTCCAAGGTGAAGGCTAGCCAGTTGAATCTTTCTCCTTTCTGAATCGATGTTCTGTACCCTGCAATATACATCAATCTGTCTAATCTAGTTATCTAGCTTTTCTACATTTAATTCTCCATTATATATTGGCAAATAAAATTTTAAATCTAATTTAATCAAAGGGCTAGAAGGAGGTGTTGATAGAGGAGGCTCTTTCCCTTTCCCTTTGCCTCCTGAATAGCCATCTAGAAGAGGTTCCTCCATTCCTTTGTCTTGTTTGGAGGTTGAAGTATCTTCACTTCGACCTTTCTTAAATTCTTGATACATCTCTTCTACCATGGCTCTCATGGTCATGAAACTGTCCATGAACTAAGAGTCTGATTCCAAGGGAATTTCTTCTACCATTTTCCTCCTAGGATAAACTCTTCCTATTTTTGGATTAGTCTCAACCAGTTATCCTTCTCCTAATTTGAGCTTTGACCTAGTTAGCATTCAACAATCCAACACAAGCTTGTCTAACCTTCGCAAACCTAAAGCTCTGATACCACTTGACCTGATGATGTGATCTTAGACAATTATTAAGATATTACAAACTCATGTGCATGGATTTGCCTATGTTACTTTGTGAAATGGATCGATAAGATTGTGAAATACATAGACAATGAAGCAGTAAAAGAACATAATAGACAAACATACATAAACACAAGAAGTTTAATAAGGATTTCACCCAACACTCCTAGGCTTTGTCTCCTAGTCCAACCTTTAGTGGTGACCTCTTTATTATGTCTTCATAAGCAGAGCTTTTACAAATTTGAGCTCAATTTGAGTCTCACACAATAGATACAAAATAATAAGGCTTTACTTGGATCCCCCAAGTCTTTGTGAGTACACAGACTCTCCTCACTGATTGTCTGTCTATGTTTGCTCTCTGTCTCAGCACTGATTGCAATAATGCCTGTCTTTGTTTATGTCAGTCTATGGCTTTTAAAGCCAATCTATGCTATCTGTTCATTTCTCCTTCTCGGGCTCTCTGGATTCCCAGCCTCTGCCCGCTCAGATCCCCCTTTGAGAATTAGCAATCATTTCTAAACACTTTCAAGGATGGTGGCCACCTATTCTGTAACGAAATGGGTCATCGGGCCATTGAAATCCCAAAATTGGTCGTTTTCTGCTTACATAGAGAAACAATGCAAAACACTAGAAAATCCTCCAAAACACTATTCATCGGACTTCAAATATTCATAAATTCGCTTATAAATCCTATTGGGTCCACCTTTGTGTCTCTTATCGCATCTCCACCATTGACCTGGAAAATCTAGATCCAACGGTTGTGGTACATTTCGGGCGGCTCTTTTGTATGGAGGTTAATTGCCTAAAAAGGGTGGTTTTCTCTCTCCTTAGCCTGGACACGTGGCAGCCAGTGTAAGGGCTCGGGGGGAGCCCTACCCAAACCACTTACCGCCTTTAGCCTTCCGAAATCCCGCTTGTTTCCTTTGTACTAAAAACACATTAAACACTGAAAAACCCCGTGAAATGGCTTTAGATGGACTTGAAATATTATGCATATGTATTCATAAACCCTTTTGGGTTCAGTTTCCATCACATTGGTGCTTTTCCTTCGTATTTCATTTATTTAACGAAAAACGCAAATACAAAGGAAAACCCTATTTTCCGGATCTCAAAATATATCGATTATCGTTTATAATTTGATCGGGTCCAGCTATCGCATCGTGTGTTATATATATATATATATATATATATATGTATGTATGTATATATATATATGTATATGTATAGTTCTGCTCTTCTGTGTAGCTTTGACGCAATATTACGATGCGATTGATTGCAATCGCACATTGCACATATCTCTGAGTCGTTTGCAAGTGCTCCATTGTATTTTCCGATTGTGATATCGTGTGTTAACTGGGCCGCTGATCTGTGCGCTTGATCGATGGTCCTTGTTGACCTGCGTTGATCGCGATCACAACTGTCATGTGATAGCTCCGATTGCCTTCGCTTGCCATCGCCGATTGCAATGTGCCGATCGGATTTGGACCATTGATCGGCCAGATTCGACGGCTCTCATGCATCGCTGCCGATAACTTGTTTCTCCACTGTTTCTTACTGTTTTTTGCTGCCGATAGTGTTATCCGCCTTTTTCAAAGGTTTTCTTTATGCGATAGTTTTGATCTTTTTAGAAGATATTGAAGACTTTAGAGGGTTTTTGGATCCATTTTGGATCAGAGAGGTAGAGTAAGACCTCACCAACCTTGTACTACTCCCACCAAAACAAAACCCTAACCAATGTTCCAAGCACAAAACAACAAAATTCTCGTTAAGAACTTGACCCCAAAGAGACTGAAGGTCTCACACAACTTGAACTAGCTCCTCCACTCCACCAGTTTCCTATAGCCCTACAATTTTCTAACTCAACGCACAATGGCCAGGGTCCTAGATGATTTGAAAGAACCAACCACCTATATTGTTATCACCACCCAAACTTGATGCAACCAAGAGGGTAGGGTGTGGCTTCACTTTACATCCACCCTACAATTTGTTAACCAATTTTTCCTCTAGTAGAGATTCAACCAGGCTAATCACCCATTCGTTATTGAATGCCAAAATCCAAGAATACAAAATGACTATAACTCATTCATGAAGGTTCACCAACCTCATGTCTGAAGTTACTTCTCGAATACACTTCATATATTGCTAGATGTACAAGGATTAAATGCCTCGTGTTGGATGCCACTTTTGTCGTTAATCTCCCCCATCGGGGTAACATTTATTCATTTTGATTAATGTAATTTTGTTTATATTTTGTTTTTATAGTTGTATAAACTCTTTTTTTATCATCAGAGTGATTTATTTTAAATTATGTTGATTTTTACCCTCAATCGGGATGTGAGCCAGAAAACAACCCCATCAAGAAAACGTAAATGTTGAGTATGCCAAGGTACAATATCACCCCCCCAACCCACACCCCCACCCCCCTCGAGGTGATGGGTGAAGTGGCCTTTTGCATGCATAAGACTACGACCATAGAGAAATATGGCAGAGATCTATGGGTAAGTTTTTTGGTTAGTGGCGATTATAGTGGGAAGGAAGTTGGTAGTTTCTGCAACCAAGTGAGTGTGGTTCAGTGTGTGAGGCAAGGGGACTATGGTATTAGGTTGTTGCAGCATCTCTAGAAGCAATGGAGGTTCTATCAGCTCCAAATGAAGGAAATCAGGTATGCAAGTTGTTTTCTCCTCCCCTCCATCATGCTCCCCTATCTCTGGTTTGGTTTGTGGGTTCTGCATGGGGGAAACTGGTTGATGCGTAGGGGCAATTAGGGATGGGAGAATGGTATAGTGTCAATAGCCTGGAAGAATAACTTGAGTCCTATTGTAACCTCTTCAATTTCAATCCACTACGAGATTTCCTCTCCTGCATGGGGTTAATTTGGTTGTGGGGTAGGGGTGACAACCCTGTGGAATGATACTGCCTTTGGTTCGAAGGTTAGGGGGTCGGGTGCTGGGATAGCGTTCATACCTCTCTTAATGTTCAAGCTTTCTATATTATGCTCGAACGACTTCTCGCTATGGATACCCAAGGTCTAGGCCGAATGGTTTGCATGGCCGTTGTTATGGGGAAGTGCTGTTGGGGGTTTGGGAATTAGAATGCAACACGGGTTGACTATGCCAGAATTGGAATGCTGGGTGAAGGTTGTTTGGATAATGGGTATTTGAATGGTTGGCTTCCAGGGTTGGGCAACCAAGGCTTGCATTGTAATTTTTGCAAGGGCACTATAGAGGGGGTGAGCCACCTGAGGGCCCGCAGGGTTGTTGTGGTGGTGCTGCATTATGTGGGATTGGGGAATGGTCACAAAAGTGTTGGAATTGGGTGTGAGAGGCTTTGAATTTACACTTTTAGTCACTATGTTACAGGGCCTATGGCCATCTATCTTTTAGGGTGCTACACACATGGTATGGGTCGTAGTGTATCCAAGGTAGTTGCTGTCGTGGTGTGCTAGTCGGGGCACAAGAATTTCACGCGGGTGCGGGAATGGGTCATACTGGGTTCATGATTATTTATTCTGCTTGTTATGCGAGAGGATAGGGGGCACGAGACTGCATGTGCAATGGGTATGGTGGACTTCGGTGGGTGGTAGAGTCTGTGGGTGATGGAATGACACAGTATAATTGAAAACCAAATCTGGTGTCTTGTCTCCATGATGGTATGCAAAGTGGTAAGACTCCCTGGGCACAAGGGGTTTCGAGTCTCACCCTGTCACCAATATAGGGATCATCCAACTCATATCTGATTTCCAAGCATCAGGCCTGTGTGGTGATGGCTCGAACTGCAAATACTAGGGGTCGAGGCAAGAGGCCGCAGGGGAATGAGCAAGAAAATGATCCCAACTCCTTGGGTGGAAGACATGACAGAAAGCCTGTTGCTAACCTCATCAATGAAGCGACAAAAAATTATCGGGAGGGGACCAATAAGGAGATCAAGAGATTGATAGAGGGATGGGAAGCTAATCTGAACCTCCAGGCAAGTGCGACCGAGATAGAGATCTAAGAGTGGTGAATCCTTGTGTCAGACCCTGGACAAACCCGTGAGCGAGTGAATTTGTTTAAGTAGACCCTTTATCTGTATTAGCTAATGAAAAGTCTCTTGGGCAAGGCCATGGAGCAGATTTCAGTGAGCATGGTGACAACGGTTCAAAATTTTCAAAACTACAAACAAGATTTTCAGAAGCCGCAATTTCAAATGCAAAAATAAGAAGGACACCTCATTCGCATTGAGAAACACCTTCCTTGTCTGCTCTCACAGATAGAGCTGTTAGGCTCCAATGCCAAAGATCCAACTCTAGTTGAATCTGCTGCTGCTGAGGCGGAAGATTAGAATGTTTGCTTATTATTATTTTTGTTCAATACTTATGCGGATAGATTTTAATTTTCAATATGTAGTTATATATGAGTATAGGAAATTAGAGTATGGTTGTGGATATGAGAATCAAACTTATATAGCTTGGGTAGAAAGACTTAGAATTTCTTGCTACTAGATGGCTTATCATGCGGTTAGGTGGCGAACAGACTTGGTTTCCCACTGGGCAAGTTGAGGCCACCTAACCTATTTTATGTGGTGTTAATTTGCTTATTATTAATGAAAAAGAAGGATCTACCAAGCTTACAAAAAAATAAATTATGTTGTTTTTTTTTTTTTTTATAAATTTAATTATGTATAATAAAGTAAAAAATATTTATAGGTGGGAAGATTTCGAGGATAGCTCACTTGGAAAATAATTTAAACATGTTATGTAAAATATTATGATGTCCATGTTTTAATCCCCCAATTAACTCATGTCCACATTAGGGGAAGGTGTGGTGCACTTAGTGGTTATAGGGGTAGCAGATGGAATTACACCTTGTCACAAAAGTACAAGACCACCAGTGTTGTCGATTCTACTAGTCACAAAAAGAAACATCAATGGGTGATAGGCATATGGTGGAATAATTTTCGATCCCAAGGGAAATTAAGAAGTAAATTTTGAATAGGGTTTGAGTGAAGAAAATAATATCTAGGTAGAGATGTTAGTTGTATACTATGAGCTAAAGATTCTTGATTCAAGGTGTACAAGATAGTTAATTGTCATTTGAGATCTAATAATAATTACCAAACTCATATGTTATTCTTGTTCATCACATGGTAAATTCGTAAGGCTCACTCAATGAATATAGAAAGAGGCCAACTATTTTGAAAACATAAAGTTTTTCACATTGCATGGAAAGGGATCATCAAACAAATGATTTGGCTAATGAAGGCTCATACCTGTGAAATACAAGGGTAAAAATTTGTTGGGGGTGGTGGTGTATCCTTCTCCCCAATTGATTAATATTAGATGATTATATTATTTGTAATTTATTGCGATGATTTTAGAGTTGAAAAATTGGAGAAATCAACTTACAAGATCATTTTTACTAGCTGTCCCTGTTTGGAAAATTGGGGTCGAAAAAATTCTAGAGATATTTTGAGGCCTTAGATGACAACGTTTTTGGTCCCAAACTTATTATGTAAAAACATTTCGTATTCTACAGACTGACATCTTTCCAATGGCATAAGAATGGTCTCAATCAAGGCTCATGTGAGAAAGTTATACCTCCCTCAAGTTGACCTACGTATTTAACTACCATGGTACAATTAGATGCCACAATGACCCCCTTACTCACACATGTGGGACTAGCCACGTGTGGTATTTCAATAAGTCTCTAGAAGGTACATGATCTTTATCACCAGTTTAGGGTTGAGGAAGTCCAACTATACCCCTAGTTGGTTATCGAGCTATGTTATATATCATACCACTAGGAGGAGGAAGGGTTTCGTTCTATACTATTGTATTTTTTTCCATAGTTGAGTAGAGTAATTGGAAGTGGGAAGATGCAGAGAAAAATAGAGAGGATAAGTTTCTGTCGGAGCCATGCATGCCATAGGACTCAAGTAATTCCATATAGAGTACCTCTTTCTTTGTACAAGCACATTTTCCATACTAGAGAAAAGGGAGTAGAGAAACCTCACCATTTAGTTGGGTTTTCTTCCATAAGAGTTTCCTATGGCAACTATTTATGTCAATTGTGGATGGTGTGTGTATTTATTTCTATTTTATATTTCTTGTATACCTAATAATTTAATTATTAAACAAAAATTAGCTAAGTAAAGACTCTAGAACCTAAGGAAAAAGTAATAGTAAATATTGCAGTAATTTTATCAAACATGTCATGATGAGATATTCCAGTGGAGTATCCACGAGGGTTTATAGATCACTAACCCCCTAATATATCTGTGTAATATTTAATTCAAAGTTTATTGTGTTATTATATATTAGAGACAAGTGTGGATAAAGCTCAATGGACATTTCATCCCATGTACTAGAACACACTTCATCCATTATGTAAGAGTAACTCTCTCAACCTAGATTTATTCTGAACGAAGGTAATTATGGGTTCATTTTGTGTTTGTGTGGTTAGCTCTTGAGAGGCTTTACTTAGCTCAACGAACACCCTTATGGATTTTTTTATTGATGAGGTGGTGATTTTGGATGCACCCTCTAATTTGTAGTTAGTGGTTTCTTAGAAGGGCTTTGGTGCATGGTTAGTTGAAAAAGTGAGCATCTCTATAATTTTCATATTTTCTCATTCCTCAATGTTCACAGGGTTCAATTTGGAAGTGGTAATACTAAAAGCATATATATTTTGTGTTTAGTGAATTCTTGGAAGTGACTCAAAGATTGGATAGCTAGAAAGTTGAGTAGTTCTAACAATATTGCTTCCCTACCTAGTTCCTTTGTTAATTTGGTTGTGTGGTTTGGAATTGGGGAATTGGCCATGGATAACTTGAAAGGAGGTCTAAAATCAGGAAAATTTAGATATTTTATTGGATTCTAGATATAATTATGAGACACAATCATTCAAGGTGATTCCCTTTCTACAATAATATTTATATTTGACATTTTGTTCAAATATAAGAGGCACTCATTATATAAAACAATACCTCTAATTTCTTTGCAACAGGGAAAATTCATGCTGATGAGGATAACCATAGTGGTAGGATGGTGGTTATTATGGAAATTTTTCTTCAACATAAAACACATTGAAAATTTAAGGGCGAAACATTGTGCTTTGAGTCAATAGGTTTCTCATTTGAGTATGAACCCACAATCAATCTCCTTTACTTTTTAAAATGCAAATTGGTTTAGAGGTAGATGACAACATTGAAGAAGAATAAATTATACAAATAAATAGAGAACTGGATGAAATGGTTCAAGATACTTGACCTTCTCTCATGAAGCAAGATGACTCTTATGGTAGGAATGCCCTTACTTAAATTCAAGTCATATTAGTTTCGGTAATACTGAGGATTTTCTTAGGTGTCTTTTCAAGCTTTATTGATCCGAGAGGATCTAAGATGCCTCAAAATTTAATAGTCCTAAATCATGATGAAAATACCACCATGTGGAAGATCTTGATGAGACGATTCCAACACAACTTTGAATAGACTAAAACAGACTTCGTATGAGAAAGTTATCATGTTCGAAAGTTTTGCAACAAAAGGAAAAAATGAAGGACATAGTAATAGGTAGAAACCCCTAAAGGTGACATCTGGAAGGCCATACGAGAGACACATGTCATACGTCATACAAATGATGTGGCATAATAGTGATGTGGCAAATTGGAAGATTGACATGTGGAAATCAGGAAGTGGCTGAGGGTTGAGTTGGCATGACATGGTGGACCATTAGAGGCTACCATGTGGTAGCCTTTGAAAGGCCAATAAGACTCAAGAACCAACCCCACATATTTGGTGAACTGGTGTAGCTGTTTAAGTCTAAAAATGGGTAGTGCGTAGAGCCAATGGGGTTTGGCCTTGCGACCACTGACGCATTGACCAAGCGCTCCACCAACGAGGGATGCACATCCGTTGGAATAATAAACAACACATTCTATATATTATTTATCATTATAACCAATTACAAAAAGGGGGAGGAAGGATGTGGGCTTGACCCTACTACCTCCCCATCAACCACCAATATCTATTTAACAAACATCACATGTCGCCAGTACAATGTAATTCGTTACAACATATAAAAATATGTGCACATGGACCAAGGTGTATGTGGTATGTTTATTTTAAAACATGGTTAATATGGTTAATGTTGAGCCATGTGAATACAATTGGTGAGGCATTTGAATAGTTATAACAATTTCCATTATATATATATATGGTTATAATGATGGAGATGCAACTTTCGCAGGCTCCACCTTGGGGTTTTGGTTCCACAACACTATATATATGCAAAAGAATTGGAATTATGCCACAAGTGTGTGGTTATGTACAAAGGGCCAAACCTCTGCATTTTAAGGCCAAGTTTAGACTATTATAACATAAAATTTAGTATTTTCACCTTGTGAAAGGTTAGAAAGAGGGTGAGGTTTTGATAGAGGTTCTTTGGGTCATTATATTGGTGCATGGTTGTGAAAAAGAGCCAAGTCCATTATTTTTGTGTAGTGTTTTATCACCGTGTTTTCTGGTATTACAACATTTTTATGCCCTTTTAGAGATCAACAAAGGGAGAGATTATTTTGAGGGGTTCTTTAAGGTTTTGTATAGTTGTAGAATTGAGAGACAACTTTAGATATTGAGTAATTTTATGTAATTCATGTAATTTTGCAGCATAATTGAAGATGCTACTCCATTAGAAACAAACCTAGAGACATAGCCCACATTGGGTGAAATCCATATCAATCGTGTTGCATTATTTTAGTTTATATGTGGTTATTTAGTTCTATTATTAGTATTTTAAAAGTTTTTCTTTTTCAAGTTTGGTATTTTACATTCTATTTAAAATATGACAAAACATAATCTTGTATTAAAATATCCTTATCAAGATTGGTATCAAAGCTAAATGAGCTAGTTTGATTTGGTTTTTGAGCCTGAATTATTACCTAGTCTAAGCTTAAGAAGGGAGAAGGTGAAATTGAAGCTTACAATCCCAAATTTGGTTAGGGAGCTTAAATAAAAGAGGATATATGGCTTTACTAAGACAAGAGAATCCTTTAGCTTTGAGTTAGATTTTCTCAAAGCATTCAACTTGTTGTAGTCAAGGGTGGAAGAGATCTATAAAGAAAGAGGACTTCAAAAAGGAGAAGGCACAAATGAAGTAAAGAACTAGGGTGATCAACCCCCTCTTCCTTAATTTTCTCCTCCTCCTTTAGGACCTCCCTCTCCTCCTCATTCGTCACCTCCTTCATCTCCTTCTAATTCTCTTCTGCCATCTCCTCATAAGAGTATTGCTTCAAAGAAGCCATTGTTGAAGTTGGATGTTAAGTACGACTTACCACTATATAATGATAAACTTAATGAAGAAATATTAGGTAATTGGATTTGAAATATATAATGTCATTTCTATATTTATTAGATTGTTGAAGAAGAGTTAAAGATTCAATTGGCCTCACTTTGGATTGAAAGTACAATTCTAGTTTAGTGGGAAAGTAAACTTCAAGAAGGTAGTAAAAAGAATGCTAAGCTCCTTTCTTATGGTCAGAATTAACTAATGCATTAAAGAAGAATATTTATCCTTTAGCTTATACTCAGAAAGAAATAATGGAATATTAAAATTTGGGACAAGGAAAAGGACAAAAGCGTGCAAAGTTTTACTAAAGATTTTAGGAAGAAAGCATTGGATTTGAATATTACACTAGATTCTCTAGAGACACTTTTAAAATACTTTGGTGCATTGCATAACTATATTTGGCACACTATTATTTTATTTAATCCCACTAATTTGGATGAAGTATGTGTCCAAGCTACTCATCTTGAGTCCATGTGAAAGAATATGCAGAGTGATTTTGCGAAGAAGCAACCATTCAAGTTCTTTCAAGGAAAATTTAAAGGAAAGAGGAATAGAAAGAAGGTTGTTACAATGAAGAAAGAAGAGGTGAAGTAAAAATAATCTCATTGTAAAAAGGAAGGGCATGATGATGATCATTGTTGGAATCTGCATCCTGAACTAAGAACTAAGAGGTTCAGAGGCAAAGGAATGAAAAAGACTATTGCGATAGTGCAACCAATTTGGGATTTGATCCAAGGGATGAAACTTAGGTCACAACTATAGGAGTGCAAGTTAAAACAACTTATCATGCTATTTCAAAGTCTTATATTCCATATCCTAGTGCTAAAAGCAAAAGAAATGAGTTTTTCCATATAAGGGTGATAATTAAGCATATGAAAGTTGATACTTTTTTTGATATTGGTTCCCAAGAGAATCTAATATCTAAAGAAATTTTCAAGAAGCCAGGATTAGAGACAACACCTCACAAGAAACCCTATCGTCTTGATTGAGTTTGTGATAATGCAAAGCTACAAGTAACGAAGCAATGTTAACTTAGATTTATTGTCATCTGAAAATTTGTTGACAAAGTTGAATTAAATGTGGTTCCTCTTGATATTTGCAGAAATTTTTTGGGAAGCCCTTATTTATATGATAGGAAATCCATATTATCCAGGGAGGAGAAAAAATATCACCTCACCAAAGATGGGGTTGAGTATATTATAAGATCACACAACATGAATACTAACTTATCACTTGTTAGTGCAAGGTGAATGAAGATGCTCATAGATGCTAGTAAGGCTTTTGTACTTTTAATTGTGAAAGCAAACGATGTTCAACAATTGGATGCATTTAAGGGTTGTGATTCTTCTCATAAGGATGAATTAGTTAAACTCATTTCTAACTATGATGAGATTTTCCAAGAAAAGGATTGCCTCCTAAGATGAGATTCAGAATGTATTCAAATATATTAAATTGCTCCTCTACTTAATGTTGGTACGTAGAAGATGTATGTGATTAAGAATGCAGAGATCAAGAAACAAGTTCAAGAAATACTTGAAAAGGGAGTCATCAGGCCTAGTTCCTCTCCATGTGGTTCTCCTAATGTGATGGTACCAAATAATGACGATACATGGAGAATGGAGGATGGTAAATGTTGTTTTTCCATCGCACTTGTACCACATAAGTGCAATGAAAAAACACCATATGGCATGCCACATCAATATTTAGCCTTGTACAAAATACCATGTCATTAGTGAGAAATATCATCCACATCATACTCTTATTAAATTACTCAATGTGTCTAACCCTACGGGCATCCAAATCTAGGTTTTTCATAAAAACTTAATTTGAACAAATATTTGGATTTTTAGACTTTTAGATTTGTCAATGGACAATATATGGATTCTTTTCAGTGGGTAGGAAAAATACCAATCAAAAATTATTTTTTAGGTTCCATATTTAAAGGAAATTTGAATATTATTATTTGTCAAGAAATACATAGTAACTCAGAGGAAAGTGTACTTGATGGATTTTGAGTCATCTGGTTATCCATATTTTCTCATCTGCAAGGAAATTACAAGGTAACTTACATGGAACATTACAAGGAAAAAAAACCTCTAGGAGGTTTTTGCGAAAGCCCTTATAAAAATAGCCCAAAAATATGTTTTTAGTAGAGGTCACTAGTAGATTTGGGCGGGTAGATGTTTTAGCGAATGCTTTTTAATGGTGTGTCTATAATAAAATACCATGCCAATGTGTTAATATAAATATACATACCAATGCCTAATAACACATGGTTCACTGTGGTAGATTTATTTTTATAATAATAAGAAAATAACAGCGCGATAAGTACATAAAGCACTTTGGTGCACATACGACTAGATAACACTGAAAAAGGGTTAAATTTACAAAAATGTCGGTCATAAAATTTATTTTTCCCAGTTCAGTGCTATACTTTGACAATGACCTAGTGGTAAACTAGTACACTAATGCCCCAATGCGTACATAATATATTGCACTAAAAGCATTGATGCTTAATAGAGAGTGATGCACCATCAAAGCGTTATTTTTATAGAAACAAAAGCAGTGGTGCACCACCTATATATGACAAGCGGGTGCATATACTACTCAATAGCACTGGATAAAGGTTAAATTAAAAAAGATTCCAGGTTGTAAAATTATTTTGAGCATTTTGGTGCTATATTCCTACGAAGGACCAATGTTGTTAATGTATTAAAATTCCCTGATGCATAACTACCAAGGCACTGATGGTTATACTATTCAATAGCACTAGAAAAAGGCTGAATTTTTAAAAATGTCGGTCTTAAAATTCTTTTTAACATTTCAGTGTTATATGCCCATGATGCGCCAGTGCGGTTCATATATTTAAATGCACCTGTGCATACATACCAAGAGCATTTCTATAGGGTTTTTAGTTTAAAAAAAAGAAGTGTGCTTAGAAATAGTACACACCAATGCAATTACTATAACACACTGAAATAGGGTTAAATAAAAAAACCAACTCGCCGTAAATTTCATTTTTACTATTTACAGTGTTGTAGAGCTCTAAAGCACCGGTGCCACTCTTGCCTCACTCAAGCGCCCTACTGTCGGTGCTTCTCTTTCTCACTCACCTTCCATCTCATGCTAAGTGGGTGGCTTTCCAATTTTCTTAAATGGTGGCCAAATTTGTTTTTCTCATTAACATGTCAACTATGCCTCCCTGACGAGCAAATATCCAGGTAATGTCTATATTTCTCTCTAATTTATTTTTTTAACGGATTAAAATTGCAAATTAGGTCCAAAATTCCATTGTTTTTTATTTTATTTTTCCTGCACGATGCGTTCGACACGTTTGGCTCACACCAGTCACAATGCACCCTATAAATTCACAGGGTGCACCACATTATCGTGCGTGAACTTAATACATCGTAGTGTTCTCGGTGCGTTTAGTAAATTACAATGCACCAAGGAAAGCTATAATTTGTATGTTGGTTTGTACAATTTTAAGTTACCTCTTGTTAGGTCCGTATACTACTAGCGTAACCCCTTATATTATTAGTACAACCTCCTTATTATATCGTTGTGCCCATGTAGTCCCCATATTGTTATTATTGTGCCCCATAGAAGCCTACTATTGTTATTATTGTGCCCTTGCATTATTATTGTTATGTCGGCTCTGATTATATTATGACCCCTTAGACTCCTATATATAGAAAGGAGGTCTTGTCATTTGTATGATCCAAGAATTGTTCATTTGTGTAATGTAAAGGAGGTTGTCCCCTCGAAGAGGCTTAATTATAAGGCGTTCATCTATACTTTCTATCTTTTTGTGAGTTGGTTTCATAACATTTGGTATTAGAGCTTTGGATTCTAAGGCGCTGCTCCAAGCAGGTCATTGTGGTATTTTCGCTATACATTTTTTTCTACGATGTTTTAGAAGCTAAAAAAAAAACCCATCTGAGAAAAAATCTTGCTAAACCACATGTCCAAATTTTAGATATTTTCACTCTATATTTTCGGAGATATGATATGCAGAAGTTAGGGTTTTTGCAAGCTCCAGACTTTCATCTAAAATAGGTCATCATGGTATTCTCACTATAACCTTTTCTCTACAAAGTTTCAGAAGCTAAAGAAAAAACCCATTTGACAAGAAATCATTTTGAATGTCGGTTCCAAATTTCAGATCTTATCTCACTATATTTTCGGATATATGATCTAAGGAAGTTAGGGTTTTTACAGACTCCCGAATTACATCCTAAACAGATGACCTTGGGAAAATCGTCATAACTTCTTTGGGCAACAGATGTAAATTTCATAAGAAGTTACAGAAAGAGGACGGACTGTAGTTTTCTAAGCATAGTTTTCAGATCTAAAGGTCGAAACAGTGACACGTGGAATGTCATACAAGTTAGCTCTACTGAAACGTTATATAATCTGGTCATCTTAGGAGATCGGGTATAACTTTTTCTTGGAGAATCAAATTCTGATTAGACTTGCGGGGTTAGAAAGAGGAATCAGAGGGATATTGTAGGAGACAATTTCAAAACTTTGAGATCTGAAAGTACAAAGTTACAGTCATTTCATAATCGAGATCCTAAAATCAAGAAAAGGCGATATGAGGAAGTTTGATGGAAATGATCCAGTAAATTGGATACTATATATGGAGCAATATTTTGATACATGGTCTACCACTGTTACAAAAGGTATGTATTTCATCTCCATATTTAGAATCGGATCAATTTTTATGGTATAAAGGGCTTTGTTCTCGTAAACAACTTGTTACATGGTCAATTTTCACGGAGGAAATGATAGCACATTATGAGGATACAAAGAGCA
>APFE030340392.1:93197-112062 GCA_000404065.3 Pinus taeda
TGGCAAAGACGTCAATAGAGGGAGCAACATTAGGAGCTAGAGAAAATGGAAGAATAATACAATGTGGTCCAATCATGGAAGATGTTCTCCAACCATAGCTTGTCTTACTTTTCTCTATGTTCAAAATAAAATGTACATATATCTACAAAAAAAAAAAAAAAAAAATCAAAAGGAAATTTTTTTGATTAATTTATAATGGTGGATTACGCTGCACTAATCAAATCTTAATGCAAAATTAAGATTAAAGCAAGTGGGTTCCCATACACCAAAGTCGACAATGTTAAATGCCATTTACATTTTTGGGCGCGATAGATAATTCAGGCAGGGCCCATCGGATGGAACAAATCTGACAACACTACATGCTCAATGGTTAGCTCTCTGAGTGTCTCTGCAAATAATTTTCTAGATCTGGGTTGATTGCAAATCAGCAGTTCACAATTATTACGGGAGGACTCCATCAAATTTACACTATATAGGAGTCTTCTTCCGTATTATGTCGGCAAGCGAGCTCAGGTGTCATGTATCCGTTCTTCCACTATCTACCATCATCTGTTATTGCACCCCTCTGCCATCTCATTGACCACATCATCTGTCACCTCATCAATCTTATCACCATGTCATTAATTCAAATTTCCCAAGTTCACATTTAATTTCATTTTTCCCACCCATTATTCCATTTTCTCTATACAATCCTGTTTCTTCTACTCATTTCATTTGTCATTGTCCCTTGCTCCTACTTCCATGGATCCAATTGTACAAATTTTAGCTCCACTCAGCTTCACTTGCCATTGTTAAGGTATTTGCATGATATCTCTAACATCCAAGATTATAAAAATGTCAAAGAAATCCATTTTAGTAGGTTCTTCTTCCCATATTCCATTGATGGACACAGAAAGGGATATATTTGACACAGTTTGCTCCATTAACTACATAAAAATTTACCAACATCTTCTTCTCAACCAAGCTGAGTCTCTTGTATATGCTACTACTGTTAGGTCAAGTGTTTTAGCTACCATGATTCCTCAAACCTAGGTGTTCCCATAATTCGTATATTGGCTGGTATCTCCCCTCTATCCTAAAAAATGTTTTGTCATGAACAAATTAGGTGAAAATATTTTTCAAGTGTCTTCCCATTTTGATTTAGCAAGACTTATTTTTTCCTCCCTCAAGTTCTTATACTCCTTTCTTAGAAGAAGCCTTAATTTCTACCTTCCAAGAGTTATCTGGGTCAAATTATGCTCAATTGAATTTGTTCTTAATGCCTGCTAGGAAGCATGTGCCTTTGGAGCCTCCTCATTTTCCTCTGGATACTTTTTCTGAGGAGGTTAGGCCTATTCTTCAAATTCTGGCCAAGATTTTAGGAAGGGAATGTACTACTATTATTGGTAGAGCTGTCCTTGGAATGTTCAGTTTGATGATGAATCGTGAAACAATTTTTGACATACCTTCTTTCTAGGAGAAGATGGTTAATTCTCAATTGACAAATCTTTCCCTCACACGATGTTTCAAATTTCCTTCTCTGATTACTTATCTCTTTTTGTATACTCATGTTGAAATATTTATGCACCTAGGATTGAATATCATGTACCCTCACAAGAAAAAAAAACCAGTGGTGTTTTGGACTGATGTGGTCATACGTAATGCAAATAATGAGGGCTTGATGTAATTTATCTCTTATTTTTTTATCAATTTCTTACTCAATCATAAATAACTCTCTTCCACCTTTCATATTACCAAATGCCTAGTCCTTTCTTCAGCTTAGTAAATATGTTAAAGTAGGTGATTGGTTTCTATTTGAATATTATGCATAAATTAGATTATATGGAGCAAAAGTCCCCCCCTATAGGCTCCCCACATTTGTGCCTATGATACCGTTTTCATTAGAATTTATTAGGCAGAGTTTGAATGTTGATCAAGTACATTTTGTCCTAGCAAAGAAAGGACATCTATTTAAATATCCAAGGACAATGGTACCTTTTACTGTGAATAACAGGCAAGCTATAGGAGAAGTGCACAAAGCTCTTGAAGATTTGAATTTGTAGCTGGGTGAGAAATGGGCATATGACCCTCACCATATTATTTCAAACAGGAGACAGGAAAATGCGTATGCTCCCTATGTACATGAAGCTTGACCAGATGTAGAGAAATTAGCAAATGGAGGACAAACCAGTTTGTCAGGAGGGGTGGAGATTGAAACTCCTCATCAAAGTGAAAATAATTTAAAGATAAGTAGTGAAGATGCCATTGATTTGGAGGAAGAAATAGACAAAGGTTCTAAAAGTCTTAAACTATATAAGGGGGCTAGTTTATTAGCAACAACATGTTTTCAATTACAGTTAGGAGAAGTTATTTGTACATCATCTTCTCTTGTTATAGAAGAGACTGGTCAAAGCTCTGTTTAAATGATAAAGCAATTGAATTCTCAGATTGAAGAAAATAACAGAAAAGTTAAAGAAAGCATGAATTCCCGATTGAAATCTTAGTTTATCTCAGATTGATAGACTATATTGTTTTCTGCCATGGATTTGGAGAGACATCAACTCAAAATAGATTTGTCTCACCCCTCTGCTTTGATTGTGTCTTCTTCATCAGGTTTCAAGACTTCCATCTTGACATTAAATGCTAAAAAGATACCATTCCCTAATAAAATCAACCTACATAGGCAGGATAGAGAATTGATTTATAGTGATTTGAATAAAGCTTCTTTGCCTTCTAGCAGGTCTGAAGCTTTGTTAAAGAGAGTGGTTAGTCAATTGAAATTAGAAACGTCAAATTCTAGAGCTTTAACTACTCAAAATGAAGAATTAAATAAATTGATTGTTAAAATTGGTGTCAATCTAGAGGATAGAAATGTTGTTAAAAAATTGTTGTAGGGAGCTAAAACAAAAATTCAAGTGCTCAGGAAGAAGTTAAAGATGCATTCTATAGAACATCATATGGCTTTAGAAGTAGCAAATGTGGAGAAACAAAATGAATCAATAACTAATGAACTCCTACAAAGAAATGATGAGATTGCCAAACTAAAGGAAATGAATTCTGTTTTGCAACAAAAGATTGAATCTCATGTTTGTACTATCTTAGTACAAGAAAATTATGAAGACCCAGTGTTTCTGGGAAAACTAGTGTCTTTTCGATCAATTAGCCCTCTAGGTTTGGTAGCTACCCTAGCAACAAATATTTTGAAGCAATTCGCGATTTCTTCTCTGTATGATAGATAAGAGAGAAGCAAAGGAACCAACCTGGATCTTCCGCTAGACTCCTTGCTTGATCTCTCTCCCCTTTAACAAAGCTTGCAACTCCTCTCCGTACTTATCCCACATGAAGAGTACCTGTAGAGACACAATAACAAAGAACCATCAAAGCATCTTGATCTATTATATCATAAGCATTGCATAATCAGAAATAAAATGAGCATACAATAGCGTTTACAAATAATAACGTTCACAATAGCACAATTTTATGGAAGAAAACTAGAAGAACTTTATTAAATAAGAGGAAGAATTACAACCCAGCTGTCTAATCTAGCATCATCCTCCCAGCATCAAAGCCCTCTTCACCTCATGAAAAGCAAGATCAGACCAACAATACGATGCTCCTTCTCAGATACAAACTATCAGAACTTCCTTACAAATTACAAAATTCCAGCCTCCAGATCTCTCAGCTGAGGGATCCATTTATAGATGTGTGCAAGGGTGTGAGTCATCTCTAGGTTTTTGATTAGTGTCATTCCACTTGTTTCATTTGGTTCCACTTGGAGATTTCTTGGATATGTTACTCATCCCTGGGAAAATTCAGAGAGGCAAGTGTCATTGG
This sequence comes from Pinus taeda, assembly GCA_000404065.3. Classification (NCBI taxonomy): domain Eukaryota; kingdom Viridiplantae; phylum Streptophyta; class Pinopsida; order Pinales; family Pinaceae; genus Pinus; species Pinus taeda. Next base: position 97,011 of record APFE030340392.1, read on the forward strand.
AGAAGTTTCTAGAAGATTCCATGAGCATCCACTTAGCAAACTGTCTTGGACATTTGTCCATCCTCACTCATCGCACCCTATAGAAGGCCTCATCAGTTTGCATCACACCCTGATAGTGGAGCAGTTAGTATGGTTAAGTTTAGGCCAATTCTGGATGGTTTTCTAGGTGGAACTTTTGGGGAATGATGTAATCGGTTGACCATGATTTTTTAGGGTATGAAACAACTCTTTTAGGGGTTAAGGAGCCCTAGTTTATCGACATATAAGATTGGGGTTGAAGTGCCCAAATATGTCTATAACATTTTCCCCCTAAAGCATGAAGTCATAAATCTTTTGATGTCGGGTGAAATGCTTTATCATGAGGATCCGAGGTTTCGAAATGGGAAGGCGGCTTGTATAAGATACAATATAATACATCATCATAATATAAGTTTCATGATCTAGTTGAGGCGGGCATTCCCATGCTCAACTTTATAAATTCATTTCATGTACATAGAAAAGATATTCATCTACATATGCAGATTAGTGATTCTTCAAATGTAGATTTATCATCCCTGGCTCGGATGACCATCTGTGCAGCTTCTGTGTACATTTGATGTCTTCATATCCCTGAATATATCACAACCCATATGGATGAAACTAGATCCAAGGTATTCAAAACTCGTTCAATCTTCGCCCGATGTAGAAGTCAATCCATGTGAAGAAATTTTTTGAAGCCGAACATGGAAAGACATCGCCTAATTACTAGCCAATAATGTGAGCTGTTAACAGACGCAAGAGAATTCACCGATAATGATAATGACCCTCAAGGTACTATAGTACAATTCACATGATGTGAATATATGATCTGACATTGAACACCATGCAAAATCTTTCGGTCGAAGGCCATTGATGTCAACCTATCGCTGGAAGTTAGAAACTTGCCATTGAGGCATGCAAGCTTCAAAGTACTGAAAGGGGTGTTTCTAAGTCAAATTCTTGGATAATGAGCTGATGTCAACATGAAGTGACCCATCGTAAGAGGGCCTTAATGTATCCCAAATCTATGACATGAAATGAAGCAAATGATTTTCTGGAAGTGAAAACGATCTGATGACATAAGGTTCAGGAATGGTGGTCATGAAAAATGGAGGTTGAAGGTATTATAGTGGATGAGGCATTAACTAGATTGTGATCTATCAAGTGAATGAATTCTATTGAACATATCGGCGACACTGAGATGGATTGGTAGCATTAACCCCAACAGATGGATGGTGTGGAAGACCAATGGTGAAATGACCGGTGAATGGAATAACCCAACCCGACTCAATCATGGTGATGGAGTGAAAGTGTCATGTTCGAGAGCGACCTGCTACCATAAAATTCTTCAAGTTTTCTTCCCTTTTTCCCTAGTCATTACTGACCAGTGCCTCTTTATGTTTGTCAAGCTTGAGGAGGATAACATATGCTTTTTCTATAATTTTCCCTTCGGGCAAACCCGTCGCTATGTTTTAGCGAGTCTAGCGACAGTGCAGCTCATTCTTGTCTAGGTGGACAAGTTTTTCGCTATTGTTTTAACGAGTTTAACAACAAAGACAATTCGGTCCTTTTCATGTTTAGAGAGTTTGAAAAGGGACAAAAAGGGGAATCTATCTCGCCTTGGGTGGACAAGCTTGTCACTATTGTTTTAATGAGTTTAATGACAAAGATAACTTGCTCCTTTTCATGTTTAGAGAGTTTGAAAATGAACGAAAAGGAAACTCTAGTTGTTCTTTTTCGTAGGATAATCCCTTAAGTCCAAAAAAGATAAAATAATATGAAAGGGATGACTTTTCAATCACTTTAATGAGCCGAAAGAGGAAAGTGCTCGACAATCTTTTCATATTTAACAAGTCTAAAAAGAGTTTAAAGGAGACTCATTTTTGAGGAATGAGTGGTGTCTAGGGTAGCAACTGGTTCTGGGTGAGCTTGGAACTTCTCAAAACATGGTGATGTGAAAAGGTTGGCTAACAAAGGCACTCGTCGTGACTGTTCCTCAAAAAGGGGGTAAACAATCAAGTGGAAGCATATGATCGGCCAAAAGGATGGAGGTGATGGTAGGAACACAACCAAGGCTCAAAACGCTGATAGCATGGAAATCACAAAGGTTATTTACCGAAGGCGGGTTCATTTTTTAATGAGCTTGAACCGTGGGGAACTATGCTCGGTGCTAGGTTTATTTTTTAACGAACTTGAACCATGCAATAACATATGCTTGGTGGTATGTTTATTTTTTAATGAGCTTGAACCATGCGATAACATATGCTCAGTTTTTAGTTTTCTTTTTATGTAAGCTAGAAATGACAAAACTAAAAAGCTAGAAAAACTAGAAAGCTAAGGAACTACTGAGGTTAGGTAGGATGGTTTTGTTCGCGTAACAGACTAAACACTTCTTTTGCTTCGTCCATGGGGTAGACGAAGGTGAATGGTGTGTCAGACCAATCACCTAACCTAAGAAGTTAAAAAGCTAAAAAGCTAAAAAAAATAAAAAATGAAATTGAAAAAAAGGTTTGCATGCCCCCAGCATGATGAAAAGGAGAGTCTCTAGTAACCATATGGAAATCACTGTGGTTAAGCAGGATTGTTTCATCTGCAAAGCAAACAAAACACTTCCTTGGCTTTGTCCACCAAATAGACAAAGGTGAATGGTATGTCAGACCAATCACTCAACTTACAGGGAAATTCATATGGTAGGATGGTTTCGTCCACCAAATAGACAAAAAACTTCCTTGGCTTCGTTTGCCAAATAGACAAAACACTTCCTTGGCTTCGTCCGCAGCACAAACAAAGGTGAATGGTGTTTCAGACCAATCATATAACCTACAGGGAAACCTATCTTTTCAACTGAGTTCGTCTGCCAAATAAACAAGGGTGCATGCCTCCTAAGCTTCGTTACATTCACCAGACTACTCACAGTAATTAGGTGGATGGAATGAAGGTTGAAAAGACACTCTCGACGCAAAAGGATCATTTAGAGATGATGTTTGACTTGGAGTTATGCTTGAACCGGGAAATGAAAGTTGGTCAATGGTGACACTTTTACCTTCATATGGGAAACACATCACTCGAAAGAGTGTTGAAACAATAGCCTCCATGTTGTAAACATAGTCAAGTCCAAGGAGTAGATTGTAATCTAAAGGTCCTGGGACTACCATCACGTTCAGATGAACGATTTTCCATCCCAAAGTTATTGGTAACTTAGGAAGGATCCCTAATGGTTGACTGGTCCCTTTGTTAAAGCTTGAAAAATTCTATGTGACAGGCATAAGCGATGGTGAACCAAGCGCTTTCCAAGAAGTTGAGGAAAGGATACTCACTGATGCCCCTTCATCTATGATAGTGCTAGACACGATCATTTTGTAAACTTGTACAATGATCCGAAATGGCACATTAGAAGGAAGGAAAGATCATGCTAGTTGATTCCAACCAAAGGAAGTGACTTAGACTACTTGGAAGGGGTACCGAATAAATGGTTGAATTAACCCCTTGAGTAGCGGAAACTGGGGGATCATCTTCCTGTTGTGAAGGAATGGGTGGATTTCCCTTAAGTTCATTGGACTCTGAAGTGATAAAAAGAATTTGAACGGTATCGTTCTCACTCTCTTCGGAAAGGGTATGATCTTCTGAAGGTAAAACTGGGTCGACTGCCATCTCGACCTGTTGACTTTGGTCCGGTATGGACTCAGAAGATTCACTTTCAATTAGAGGTGTTTCGACCGATGGTTGAGTTGTGTCAGCCTGATTTTCAACTGGTAAAGGACTTGGGGAGAGTTTCTTCTATCTAGATGGAAGTCGCAGTGGTGAAGCAGGATGGTTATGTAAGACTCTTTTGGCTTCATCCAAAAAAGGACAACTGGGAAGGGTATGGTCCCCTTCATATAACCTACATGGAACTTTGACCTTTCCTTTCTGTCCATGAATTTCACTATTACTAGTTGACACTGTGCTGTCAACATGATCATGAGAGGTTGATGACACCTGATGGTGTGAATGGGGAGACCATTCTCTCAAGATTTGAGGAAGGCAAGGATAGTCTCGATGAAAATGGTCTCCTCTACAAACTGTGCATGGAGACTTGGGTTTGGAAAGTTTAGCATGCAGACTTTCACTAGATGATTCATGGTTTCCCCCTTGCTGAACCGACTTATTCTTATTCTTTTCCTTCCCTTTCTTCTTCTTCTCAGCCACCTGATTAGTAGCATCACTGTTTTCACCAAGCGAAGAGGAAGAAGGGGAGGGAGAAACAAAGGAAGAAGAAGGTGAAGGGTCAACTTCAGTACCAATTGGATGCTGATTTGATTGCAGAGGAATCATGGTATTTTGAACAACAGAAGTTGAGAATAGCCATACTGGCATGCCAATTGTAATTCTCGAAAGGGACAATGTGGCCATATACGAAGCACCAATACTTCTCCAAGAAGAAAATGGACTAGGATTCCCCTCAAAAGGGATTCCTTGATTGGTGGACTCTATTATTTCAACCTAAGATCAACGAAGGAACATGGAAATTATTCCAAATTTAATAAATTTTAATGACGCTTTGACACAACTTTGCTTTTTCAAATTTTAAGAGTCGAGAAAAAGCTAAAGATGATTCTAGTTCCCTTCAATTTTTAATGAGCCTGAAGTGACAAGTGCTCAGATGGACCTTTTCTTTTAAGGAGGTTGAAAAGGAATGAAAGTGACTACTCTGGAAATCTAGACAGAGGGATTACCAAACCAATCACAAAACTGCAATATACACCTTGGTGATAAATAAAAGAGAAATTACCAAGGACTTATGTATGGTAGTCAATCTTCCCAAATGCTGTGTTCAGTGCATTGCGATCAATAGGGTGGCAGACATGACTTCCTACGGATAAAGGATATAAGCCTATTGTGGTCTCCCAATGTATATGTGATGGTATGGGGAGAACAAGTCTGTGCTAGCACTTGTCGTATCAAAGAGGAGGAATCACCCAACCTTAGTTGAAAATGATAGTACTAGTTTTTACGACGCTAGAACACATCTCTAGCCTAGACCTCTAGATGCATTGCGTTAGGTTCCAAAGAGTTGTTATGTTCATTGAGATTTATTTTAGAGTTGACCTTGTTTAAAATTTTTCCTTTCAATGGTTCACCGCATGATGTTGATTTGAAATTCCAACAAATGCAATCTACAATGATAAACAATCGTTGTTTATTTTGATCGATGAAAATCCTAGCTGCTAGGGAAAGAAAATTACGATTCTTTTAAAGAGCAAAGAGCACACACTAAATGCACTTTCCTAAATCATTTTCTGCATGCAAGATAAATTCTAATGCAAATGCATGTATTTGTTTTCCATTCTCCTTAATGTGAAAAAATGCCAAAAAGGAAACTAAGTATAACAAAGATCTGAAATATTTCATTCAAAGCGACATTTCGACAATTTCTTTTCCAAAATAGAAAGGAAGACTAAATGTCACTTTTTAATTTTGAATAGAAAATGCTTTCGACACTTTGAATAACAAAAAATCAAATCAAGTACATGGAAAAAAGTTCAATCGACTATTCAGGGAAGGAAGACTTAACAACACTTCTCTTTTTGACACAAAATGATAGTTATGACACTTTTTGTACCAAAATGACATATCGATTTAAGCAACTTTTCGACAAAGGATTGTAAATGATGGAAAAATACATAAAAAAATTTACTAATCCTAATCAATGGAGGCTGGTCTATGTGATGCAAGCAGGCTTCAGTAATGAGACATTGTTCATAAGTAGCAGAACTGAAAACAAGGACAAAACCCCAAATTTCAAGAAAGGAAATAGGCTTAGTCAGTCATCGCACCTGGGCTTCATAGAAACAGGGATGAATTGCACCTACAATACTCAAGAAGTGCAATTCATACTGGTTGACAGTGACATATAGTGTGATGGGCTAGGGAGCACAACTGAAGTGGGTTTTGGCTCAAATTTGTAGCTGGTTTCAGTGAGTTAAACTGAGCTATGATGAACAGTAAAGAGTAAAGTACAGAGGAATGATCTTGAGAGGTTAATGAGCTACCAAAAGGACATCTAGAATGCTTGTAAGTCAATTGTTTAATTCATAAACTAAACCGAAGATTGACTGAAGCAACATTCATCTACTATGCAATTGTAGAGCAAGATCAATTCGAAGACTATCTGGCTAACTTTAGGCTCTGTCTATAGTTTATAAGACAAACAAAAACAACATACAAACATCTATTTTCTCCCCAGCGGAGTCGCCATTTTGTTTCTGGGAAAACTAGTGTCTTTTTGATTGACTAGCCATCTAGGTTTGGTAGCTACCCTAGCAACAAATAGTTTGAAGCAATTCATGATTTCTTATATGTATGATAGATAAGAGAGAAGCAAAGGAACCAACCTGGATCTTCTGCTAGACTCCTTGCTTGATCTCTCTCCCTTTTGACAGAGCTTGCAACTCCTCTCCGTACTTATCCCGCTTGAAGAGTACCTGTAGAGACAAAGTAACAAAGAACCATCAAAGCATCTTGATCTATTATATCATAAGCATTGCAGAATCAGAAATACAATGAACATACAATAGCGTTTACAAATAATAACATTCAAAATAGCACAATTGTATGGAAGAAAACTCGAAGAACTTTATTAAATAAGAGGGAGATCCAGCATCATCCTCCCAGCATCAAAGTCCTCTTCACCTCATGAAAAGCAAGATCAAACCAATAATACAATGCTCCTTCTCAGATACAAAATATCAACACTTCCTTACAAATTACAAAATTCCAGCCTCCAGATCTCTCAACTGAGGGATCCATTTATAGATGTGTGCAAGGGTGTGATTCATCTTTGGGTTTTTTATTAGTGTCATTCCACTTGTTGCATTTGGTTCCATTTAGAGATTTCTTGGATCTCTTACTCATCCCTGGGCGAATTCAGAGAGGCAAGTGTCATAGGAGAAATTTCTAGAAGATTCCATGAGCATCCACTTAGCAAACTGTCTTGGACATTTTTCCATCCTTGCTCATCGCACCCTACAGAAGGCCTCATCAGTATGCATCGCACTTGGCTAGTGTAGAAGTCAGTATGCATCACACCCTGACAGTGGAGCAGTCAGTATGGTCCAGTTTAGGCCAATTCTGGATGGTTTTTTAGGTGGAACTTTTGGGGAATGATGTAATTGGTTGACCATGATCTTTTAGGGTATGAAAAAACTCTTTTAGGGGTTAAAGAGCCCTAGTTTATTGACATATAAGATTGGGGTTGAAGTGCCCAAATATGTCTATAATACCCAGCTGATAAACTAACTAGATTCACGACTGAGCTACAAATTTCTGAGAATGAGATGAAGAAAGCTCAAAGAGATTATGGGAGTGCCTTGAATATTATAAAATCCACTGAAAGAGACTTGGCAATATCTAGGGAGAATTCTGAGAAGTACATAAATGATTTTCAAGTTGCTTCTCAAGAAATTAAAGAGTTAAAGGAGAAAGTGAAGGGAACTATGTCCCTTATTCATGTAAGAGAAATTCTATGGAATGATATCATCCATACTGTAAGGAATATTTGGGAATAATTATCTATAGTGAAGAGGAGAAAATCATTATCAGAGACCTGGAAAAATTAATCACCGATCATAAGCAAAAATTACAACAACGAGCTTAGTTTGCTAAGAAAATGATTGATTTCCTTAACTCAAGATCTTCACAGTAGTTAAGGGAATTAGGAGTTGAAGAAAAAATAGATTATGTTTTAGAGATTAATAAGATTATTCTAAAATTTTTTTACAGGAAGACAACATAGACAAATTAATAGAGGTTAAAGAAGTTGTAATGAAGTTCAATACTAATTTTGACAAGAGGACTAGAGCAGGTTTTCCATCCTGTAGGGACCAACAGGGAAATCTATTACCCTGGGAGACTTATGAAACTTTGCTGGTGGAGGCCAACAGCAAAATCAGTTCAACACATGAAAGAACAACAGTGCTGGAGGGAGAAACAATTGCCAATTATTTACATAGGGATTTTCAACTTTTATGGTTAATGAGAACTCCTTTTATTGACAAACCAACATACAACATAATCACCAATTTTAGAATGACACACACTAGGTTTGTCAAAATTCCAAGTTTAGATACAACCATCTGGAAAAAATGCAGAGAATTGATGTCACCAACAACAACAAGTGCAGAAGCTAGACCTTCATCTGCACCAAAGTTTTAGATTACTAAATGAAGCAGTGCCACATGTTACGCAACAATTTATTTTTAGATATTTCTTAAATGATGTATTTATGTTTTTTCCTTTTAAAAATGTAATGTTTGAAAGAACATTTAATTCCAAAGTAGTTTAAGAATTTAGTAGTTTTGGCACTTGGCAATTTCTTAACTCTCCTTTTTGAAATTTTGTATAAAGTCAATTTAGAAAGAGAAGTGAGGGTTCGAGTTTGGACCACAGAAGAAAAAACTACTTGTATTCTCAATCTTCATGTGGAATTGAATAAATATTTCAGAGTGATTCCAGACACCTATTGAGTATAAAATGTGTTTCCCGTTATCTTTCATTTTATGTTTTTCTTTCATAGAAGAGAGTAATGAAGCTGCTGGCCTTTAATTTTATAGTTTTGCAAAAATAAAATACCTGTAAGTTAACGTTAAAAGTACCTTAATTATGCACTCCTGTTTTCTATATATCATTCCATGTTAACTACATATTTCCTCTAAAGTTGAAGAAAAAATATTTTGCATTTAGCAGCCTGTTGTTGACGAATTTCCACTATCTTTTCTCACTACACTTCCATTAAAATTGTATTCAACATCAGAAGTCCACTTTGAAAGGTTGTTTTTCCCATTTTAGATTAATAGGAACTATCATTATAATTATAATTTATGGGGTTTTAAAAAAATGGGTCAATAAACTTATTTCATTATAATTTTAAAAGAAATTATGGGGCATTGACCTCTCCTTAGCCAGAGGTTGTCTTCCTAGGTAGAACAAAAGACACAAGATAGGGAGAGGGATTTATACCCTTGTGCTGGCTTGAGGGGGCCTAACCTAGGTTCAATGTTAACTATCCAAACAAATACCTATACTACTGGCCCTTTCGGCATCAGCCCGCGGAGCGTGAATCGAAGTCTCACTCGAAGTAGTATGGAGGGATGCTGGAACCAAGTTTTTGCACCCTGAGATGGTCGTGATGTCATTTTATTCCCTCTATCCCTACCTTCACATAGGTCACCTAGTTCTATGGCTCTGTATTTCTAACCCCTTATTCCTCCCTTTGATACCTCCGCGAAAGGGTACGACTGACCTTCGTGTAGCCCTAACCCTCGATCTATATACTTTCGTGCTGCTAAGGCAACTTATTGCACAGATTGTCTAGTTACCTCACGAATCTTAATTATCTTATTAGATACTCATAGTTAACACCACATAAACAAATATTCTTATATGCGTTCAGTTATCCAACATAATTATACACGTTTGCGCACCATATAAGCATTATAAAGGAAATTCATACATAAAATGACAAGATGCATCAATTGGAACGAAGACACAAAAATCGCAGAATACTTCTATTCATTAATATCTTCCAAGTGATTACATACTCTATCCACCCTGCACACACAGCTGTAGGGGTCCGTGCACTCAGTTGCGGACTTCTACCCTAAGCCTTTGCACACTTAGCTGCAGAGCCTCTACCTACGCTACGACCCAAAACTTAGAATTCTTACTTCAGAGCTATCACTCTCTTATCTTGTGTGTCTCTAAAAATACTTAGAGCTTAGCTCCTATTATAAAATCCCATGGTCTGTGGACCATGGGTAGATCTCTTACAACTGACTTTACTTTACAAAACTAGGGGCAGGCAACTCTTTATAACTTATAACACCTATGTGCTCCGTGACCACAAAATGTGGAGTTTTTACAAGTTTATTACAAAATTTGACAAAAATATGGGATTTTAGCCCGAAAAATATCCTTTGGGGGATCCCGTTACTAATAGGCCCCCAAAACAAACATCATGACTCGCCCTCGAGTCACTTGGTAGGCACAGATATCTTTGCGTGAAGCCCTTCCAACTCGACTCGTATGATCACAACCTTGGCTGTGCACAGAGCTACCACCTGCTTCGCGTCTTCCACTGTCTACTCGGTCACTACTCTTGCGCTATCAGTATGAAGCTTTTGTTGCGTTGCCTACAGAGTCACAAGCTTGCCTTCGATATTCCCCGTCACTAAGTAAGCCTCATCTTGCCAGGGTTTTAGTCTCACCTTGAGCACTGCTTCCTTGTGCAGCGCTGCGTCCATATGTTCCTTCAGCTGCTTGGCCTCTTACAGCTTGGCTAGTCTCTGTGTCAGTGCGATGGTTCATGATGTACCCTTAACGTCATCATAGTGCTGCTATAGGTCACACGCTTCCATCTCTAGCCTTTGTACATTAGGGTCCTCCTGCAAGCTTGACAGGACGTCAAATGACTGCTCGAACAATTGCGTGGAGTTTGCTACTGCATTATCCATTGCTGCTACGACTTCTGTGACAGCATTCGCCCACTGTTCCTTCACTTCTAGCAGAGTTGAAGGCTAGGCCCTCAACTGTAACTCTATAATTTGTAGGTTCAACTCCAACTGAACTCGCGCCATCTCAGTCTGAGTGTTGCGCACCCCTGTGTCCAACTTGCAGATGCATACCTCAACTGGCTCCTCCTTTGGAATGGCTAACTCTGGGACCATTCAGCAGGCCTCCTAAATGACCTGCATAATCTGTTTGCTTTGATTAGCCGCCTCGGTCTTAGCGGTGATGGCAGCATTTCTCTGTAGGGCCATTTGGTCATTGTTGATTGGCTATTCACTGATCACTTAGAGGGCGTGGTGCTCTCATGTCCTCAGCTCTGCAATTACTCCTTCCTACAAGAGGTGGAGTGCTTCTCACGAGAGCGCTACTAGGTTAAACCCTACTCCTTTTAGGGTGTTGACAATGGGCCTGTCAGCCTCATTCTATGTGGTCAATGCTCCATCAGGAAGCACTATTGCACTGGAGGCCTTCGTGCGCAGCACATTGATAGCCTCTGAAGTGTCGATAGCCAGGCTGGTAGACACTGTTCCAGCCTATGACATGTGGGTCTACAACTCCTACAACCCTGTTTGGATGGCCCCTAGGATGATCTACTTTTGCTATTCAAAGTGCTGCAAGGCCTCCATGGGAACATCCCTAACTGTGTCACCGATATCATGTAAATCACCCTTTGTTAATGTGATGGGGTCCAGCGAGGTCTTGGTCGCGTTTGTTTCTTCCTGGACCCTCCTTTCTCCAACTCCCTTGGGTGCTTGATGTAGGTGGATGTCTCCTGAGGGTCTACGCCGTGCTTCTCATTCGTCTCCTCCTCAGTCTTAGGTGAAGGTGACCTTGCACCTTTATTAGAGCCTCACTTTGTCCCACCTATTTCCTTCCCTGTCTGCTACGCGGCCTCACGCTCCACCTAAGCCTTATCAAAAACCTCCTTATTCCTCTTTTCAGCCAGCTGTGTCATCTTAAGATTGGCCTCCTCCTTTTTCTTCTGTGTGGCGAACTTGCTTCTACCCACCACCAAATCTATTGTAGAGTGCCACTTTTCTGTCCATTGATCAAACACCGCATCAATGGCATCATCCGTTGCCAGATACAGCAAGTCGTACCATTTCTATGTAGGGTCATTATGCGCCCTGATGTATACTCGATGGAAGTTTGTTTTAAACTTGACGTAGCCATGTAGGTTGGCGTACACCACAGGGGACATTCACGACTTGCGATTGATGGCCATCTGAATGTTCATTCCCATCAAGATCTAAAAGATCTTGCTATCCCTTACTTACTGCGCGTCCTTGGTCGCCCACACTGAAGCATACTTCGCTGCTTTAGGGAGGTCTAGCATGATTGAAGGGAACTGGATGTCCTCTCCCAACTCCTACGGTACCAGCACAATTGATAGCAAGAGCCATGCCTAGTGCAATGTCTGGCTGAGCTCTTGTGCTTCGTGACAGTTCGCTAGGAACTCTCCGCGAAGGTAGTTTGACTAGTTGAACTGGACTCCTTCAGCACACTGTGCTGCGAGCACGATGAAAAGCACCAACACCTCATTGGTATGACACTTCCTCATCACCTTCCCCGCTAAGATTTGTGTGGATAACTTCATAGCGGGGTTGTAGATACTTGATATAGCTTATTTGCGTGAGTTCTTCACCAGTTTAATTTTTTTTTTCATTGATTCTACGAGAGCTTGCTCGATACCTTTTTTGCCAAAGATCATGGCTGGATTCTCTCCTGTATATGGAAATCACATTATTCGGTGAATCAACCTATTCGTGATGGGTATCGGCTCCTTTAGCCATAGACACCCATCATGCACCAAGCATAGCAGTTGCTTGATGACCAAAACTGTTATCAAGGTGTAGTTGTAGTGTGACACCTAGAGCAGGTTGAGAAATCCTGCTTTTTCTACTCCCTTGAGCCACCTCTATGGCTCCAATACAGCCATTCTCGTACTTGTATCAATGATGTGGCACATCAACCACTCGTTTGCCAGGTGTGGGAACTTCTCGTGGTCCGCCAAGTCCCAGTCTTCAAGTTTTAGCAGCGACACTTGTGCCAAGTGCAGATCATTGAAAACAATTTCTTCCGGCAGTAGAGGGGTTTACATGGGAGTCTTACACTCATCAATGTCCTTTGGTACCTTGGACTTAGGCTTGTGTGGAGGGACATACTCCGACAATCGAGTAATAGGGTCTGCGCCCTCGGCTTCAACCTCCTCCACTTCAGCTCGCACATCCTCGTCGTCCATCTGGATGTCTTCAATTTCTTCTTCCTCCAGCTCCAAATTTATGGCTTTTCCCTTCTCCTGTGTGGTAGGCTTTGGTGGGTTTCTCCTTGGCGATGCGCACACCGGTATAGTAGGTTTCTTTCCCTTCTTATCTTTCACAGTTTCTTTGGTGGGGGTAGGCTTCGGTCTCAATGTTCTCGGTGATTTAGGGACTTTAGCGAGCACCATGGTGAACTCTGAAGCAACCATGTCTGCCTCCATCTCAATTTTTGGCACCAATTCTTCTCCTTTGGTATCTACAGCTTCTGTGGGTGTCGACATGATTTTCTGTATGAACTATTGTGTCTCCTTTGGAAATGTCTCAAATAATTTACTAGCTATTAGAAGCTCGTAGTGCTTGTGATTCATGTGTGCCTAAGAGCTCAAAAACCTAATTCTCAAAATGCCAAGAGTTTTTCACTTGACAACCACTTGTAATTTATAGGGCATTTCGAATTCAAATTTGATTGTTCCCCCTAAATTCGGTTCATTAATGCCGGATTGGCACTAGATTTTCAAGGATCTGAGCCATAAATTTCGTCTTAAATGCTGGCTGCTCACTCCATATGGCCGCATTTCAACTATCAATTCATGAATAGTGACCTTAACGATCACTTTCCGGCCGACCTGTGCGATTTCTCCCTGGGTAGTGCAACTCCCTCTGCATTGCCGCAAACCCTGTGACACTTCCTTTCTTCGTGCCATCCTCCAATCACGCAACTCCCCAACCTGGGTAGTGTATTTTACAGTCCCGCACCTCCTTTCATTTTACTAGAGCGCTAAGCTTGTGCTGCCTTCCTCTAGACATATGGTCGGACTGCCAGTTTATGGCTTCAATCGACCACCATTCACCTTTCCTTGGAAGGGATCACTATTCAATTTGACCAACTGTACTGCTCCTCTGTTAGTAATCGCCTTAATGACATAAGGCCCTAACCAGTGCATCCTAAACTTCCCTGGAAATTTATCAAACATACTATCATATAACAAAACCAAGCCATTTACCTTAAAGGTGCACAACTTAATATTTCCATCATGCCATGCCTTTTCGCGTTGCTTTTAGACCTGTTGGTGAATTCCAGCTAGAAATATCTCTTCCTCAAGATCATCTAGCTGTGCGAGCCTCTCCTCCAAGGCTCCGTGATCCGTCATTACTGTGAGCACCACTATGCGTAGACTAGGCACAATATATTCCATAGGCATTATAGCTTCAACACCATAGACAAGCCGAAAATGGGTTTGTCCAATCAACTTCTTGCATGTCGTTCAATAAGCCCATAGTACTACAGGTATGCGTAGGTCCCAATCACTTCGTTGAGCATTGTAAACCTTGGTTAGCACGTTCTCCAACACTTTATTGAATGCTTCCACCCTTCTATTAGCTTGTGGGTGATAAGGTGTGGTTTTTTGGCGGTATACCTAAAATTCCTCCATTAATGCGCTCATCATCTCATTCAGAAAATGCGTACCGTGATCACTCATCAAGATCATTGGAAAAAAAAATTGTGTTAGTACATGCTCAAAGAGGAAATTTGCGGCAGTCGCACCTATGCAATCCCTCACAGGCTGAGCCTCTGCCCAATGAGTCAAATAATTCGTCACGACGATAATGTACCTTGAACTCGTCTTTCCTTGGGGTTGAATGGGTCCCACAAAATATATTGTCCATTTCTTAAAGGGTTGCAACATCATCTGTGGATTCAAAGGCATCTCAACCCTCCACGATGGCCTTCCAGTCCATTGACACACATCACATGCCTTGCAATACACTTTTGAGTCTTGATGGAGGGTTGGCCACCGCAACCCTACGCATAGAATCTTCTGCGCAGGTGCTCTTCCTGCATAATGTCCTCCTGCAATGCCCCCATGAGCATCTGTGAGGATGTTGTTTATTTCAAACTCAGGTACATATTGTTTCAATATCTCATTAGACCCCATTTTGTATAGATGCCCAACTATGACAGAGAAATCTACAACACGCACCACCAGTTGCTTCTTCTGTTGGACAATGTATCCTTCCAAGGAAGGTCTTCTCATTAAAAAGTGTATTATATCCTCAAAATTACGATCTGCGATGTGCACTGCAAATAGCTGCATGTCAGGCAATCCTTCCTCCAAATTAGTGGGTTCTTCCCCTGTTTCGATGCACGAAAAATGGTCTGGTCTCGCATTCAGTCATCTAGGCCTCACAATAACTTAAAAATCATACTCCTGGAGCAATAAAAACCA
>APFE030340392.1:121125-144312 GCA_000404065.3 Pinus taeda
CGTACTTCTCAGAAAGTACGCACCCAGAAGAATAATCGCGCCACGTGCTGCTACAGAAAGCACGCACCTGAACCACTGTTGCCCTGCGTACCTACGCACTGAGCCTTTGCTGCTTCTGCGTACCCACGCACAGAACCTTCGACGCCTCTGCGTACCCACGCACTGAACCTTCGGCGCCTCTGCGTACCCACGTACTGAACCTTCGGCGCCTCTGCGTACCTTGGATTAGGGCTGAAATAACCTCAGATGCTCAAATCTGAACTTGTGCTCAAGAGATCACCCTTCGCCAATTCGCTTCTGACTTCTCCTTTATAAATCAATCTTTTAAGGACCGAGAACCCAATAGATCAGATCTTAAGATATTCAAAGACACAAAAGATGCTGAAGCCAAATGATCTCCTTTGCTTTATATAGGCAAGCTCTTCCTCAAATCAAGGATCATGGGGCTCAATAATAATAATAAAATAATCAATACCACGGATCAAAAACCATGATAACCCAATACTGTTGGCTAAATACCATGAGAAACCCCACGTGTGGGCGCTTAACTGCCTTGGAATGTATGCACTGGGGTACGCACCTCATGGATAGGTAATCCGCGTATTTGGACGCGGTCCCTGCATGGCATACCTGCGGGTACGCACCTCCTGAACTGTTCTCTTGCGTACTTCTTTATTTTTATCAAAATGAGAGCCATGTCATGGGTGTTGCCATCAAGTACAACATCTGAAATCATACCAGAACCATAATGCCAACATAGTGTGCAGTTCCCAGTCCAACACATGGAAGCACTACTTTTCTGGTACCTCTCTTTCAAATGCATCTAGAAAAATATCTACATCATTCAGGCCATCATAAGTGCACAGATTCCTTACCTCTGATGACACACAACACAATGACTGGGTCATCATGTTACAACTTAGTGTAGTTACTTTATGTAACCAATTCTACCAGCGCTCTAGATCTTCATCAGAGTCCGAGGTACAGGAACTCTCACAATCCCACATAATTCATCCATCCTTTATTGGATTCACCCAGTGTTGGTCTCACCCTGTTACCTTATAGATACAGTCCATATCATCATCACTCTTGTAATCCCGGAATGGTTTAGTATAGCGCAATCCCTCAACAGGATCTAGGGGTACTATCACACGTAGCGATTTCTTCTCAAATATCATCTTTCATTTCTTTAGATTGATTACCTCGTTCATATCAGTAGCCCAATCAATCCGAAGGAGCATAGGGTAGGGGTTTCTTCCATCCACAATTTCTACCACTTCAAAGTTAGAAAGTGCACTTGCACCTTCAATATCCATAGTCACTCCCTGCAACTGCCCCATGGGGATGATCTTCTGCTGATTTGCCATCCTTAGCTAAATTGGAGACCACTGTAGCATGGGTCTCCCCATCCACTCCCACGTCTGTTTAGGTAGGATGTTCATGTCTGACCCTAGGTCCAAGATAACCTGATCCATCTCATACTCTCCTATCTGTGCGGTTAGTCTTATTTCCTCTCTCATTCTTATTTTATACTTGCCAATCTTTCACACTACGTGCGGCTCACCCAGAGCGTTTTCGGCGCATCTATTTATGAGCTCTTGGAACCATTTCATAGCCTTGCTACTGCGCAGTAGCTTCATGCAGGTCTCTAGGAAAGTTGTAAGCATAGAAGGGTCCATCTCATAATTAGGTTTATCCTTGCTTCCTCAGGTGGAGGCCTCAACAAATCTCTTCTTCACTTCCATGAAGGTTTCACGTGCGCGCTACAAATCAAACTTAGTTTCCTTTGTTTGAGATTTGTGAACCAATATACTGTCTTCTGGTTGCTTCCCTTTGTCATCTCTTGTTGCGGTTCCACTTCGGAGTACTATATTCACGTTCAGATCCTCACACAGCTCAAGCCTCATCATTTGCAGGTTTTGAGTAGGTTGCAGTGGTAGTGCCCCTTTGTCACGTATCCTTTCTATCAGCGTAGGATGGTCTTCCATTTCATGATCAAACATAGTGCAATACTTGCACGACGGATGTGTTGGGTTAGTACGATCATGGGCATAATGTCCTGGTCCTCCACAATTGTAGCAGATCAACTGTCCTCGACCTTTGCCAGGTCCTCCTTTGCCTCAGCCTCATCCATGCCCCTAAAATCTTGTCCACACCATCCTTGCGCTCTATTCAGGGGGTTTCATTTTGGACTGAACCCTATAGGTAGGAGTTCTATCCATCATCAATTCATAACTCCTAATATTAAGCTCATCATGCCCTACCGACCTACAAAAGTTGTTGAATAGTTGCTGCGGTGTTGTACAAACTTCTGCAACAGATGACAGTTATCCGTGGCATGTTTTCCTGCTACTTGACATATATCGCACCACAATGCAAGCCCCACACTCAGTCCTGCTTGAGCTTCTAGCCTCAAAGGCATCGATCCTCCTCTTGCAATATAGTTCACAAAGACCTGACAATGGTCTTTGTCATGCCCATGACTCTTGCATTTCAGACACCATACCTTTTCACGCACCTCTAGTTGAACTGTCCTGTCCTACTTCAAGCTTTGCATCTCAAGGCAGGGATTTTTCAACTGCACATGGATTTGCTGAACCCCCAGATTTGGATCCTGCATCAGTGTTTCATGTAGCCTCATTATGATCTCCATGGCCTTTGCCTAAGTTGTTATCTTCTGCTACGACAGTGCAACCCTTAAGTGTGGTAGGAGAGAATCCACAAACCTTTCGCAATGCTTTCCGTCTGTTAGGTTCATGTTAGCTTCACAAATTGTACACTTCAACCTATGATCAAGTTCTCAAGGTGTCTCGCCTGGTTGCATTGCAATTTCTTTGAACCCTACAATTGACTATGATTCAAATTTAGGCCTACTGAATTCTCTATTCAGTGCCGTCTGGATGTCTACCACTCCAACATTCATGTTATCATTAGCGTACTTGATATACCAGGTTAGTGCGCGATCCTACAGAGCACTAACCAATGTCATCTTCTTCATGTTATCATCTGTAACGCCCAGAGCTTCCCCTACAACTTTTACAATGAACTAGAATTGGTTCGAGTTCTCATTCCCCAAGCCTTTGAACAAAGGCAGATTCACTGAATTCGTCATACTAAACTGTGGTGGAGGTGGAGGTGCTACGGGTGAAGTCACAAGTGATGGTGGTGAAGTTGGAGGTGGTGTGGGTGGAGGTGGTATTCGCCGGAATCCTTGCCTTATTAACCAAATAACACTTCACGGAGAAACCTGTGCCATTCCCTCTTTGTCACCTCACAGAGGTGCAATCAACGAACTATATTCAGGACCAATTTTTCCTTCATTTCTGTAAGTTTTTCTTCTTCGCATAGCTCTGAACATCAAGGTAGCTGCATAACCCATTTTTCGCACAATAGCATTTTAATCTAGGTATTCAAAGATTTCACGTACTTACCTCATAGTGTGTTGAAAAAGCATTGCTCCTCCTCGCTGTAGCTGACTGAGGTGTCAACCACAAATTCAATTAGAAATCCTCCTATGACATGATCGAGCCAATGATCAACAGTGCGGGTGATATTATCCTTTGATGCTTACAAGCTTCGCACTAGCTTCGGGGTCCACACAATAAGACCATCAAGTTTCCACCTTCCTTGGCTATTTGCTAGCTTCGGAATCCACCTATATAGCTCAACCGGAAAGGAGCAGAAAAAGATCTCGCGGATCTCTGTATACAGGTACTTGTCCAGCCATTGTTCCTTTTTAAGTCGTGAGTTTCTGTGCTCCTGCGCCGTGAATTCATGAATTTTCCTATCCAAAGAGTCTCTAATCACTTTCTTAGTCAAATTCCAGTGATCCGACATCACACATCTCTTATGCAGATTTTGGTTTCGGCAATGCAACCATTTGTCGGCTTGAGGGGGCCTAACCCAAGTTCAACTTTAATTAGCCAAACAAATCCCTACACTACTGTCCCTTTCGGTATCAGCCCGCGAAGCGCGGACTGAAGTCTCACTTGAAGCAGTATGGGGGGATGCTGGAACCAAGTTTCCACACCCTGAGATGGTTGTGATGTCATTTTATTCCCTCTATTCCTACCTTTGTGCAGGTCACCTAGTTCTAGGGCTATGACTTTCTTACCCCTTATTCCTCCCTTCGATACCTCTGCAAAAGGGTACGACTGACCTTCGTGCAGCCCTAACCCTCGATCTAGATAATTTCACGCTGTTAAGGAAGTGTATTGCACAGATTGTCTAGTTACCTCACGAATCTTACTTATCTTATTAGATACTCACAATTAACATTGCATAAACAAATATTCTTATATGCATTTAGTTATCCAACATAATTATACACGTTCGCGCACCATATAAGAATTATAAAGGAAATTCATATATAAAATGACAAGATGCATCAATTGGAACAAAGACACAGAAATCGCAGAATACTTCTCTTTATTAATATCTTCCAAGTGATTACAGACTCTATCCACCCTGTGCACACAATTGTGGACTTCTACCCTAGGCCTCTGCAAACTCAGCTGTAGAGCCTCTACCTACGCTATGACCCAAAACTTAGACTTCTTACTTCAGAGCTAATACTCTCTTATCTTGTGTGTCTCTCAAACTACTTAAATCTTTTCTCTTTTTATATAATCCCATGGTCCACGAACCATGGGTAGATCTCTTACAGTTGACTTTACTTTACAAAACTAAGGGTGAACAACCCTTTATAACTTATAACACCTACGCACTCTGTGACCACAAAATGCAGGGTTTTTACAAGTTTCTTACAAAATTTGACCAAAATATGGGCTTTTAGCCCCAAAACTGTCCTTTGGGGGATCCCGTTCCCAACACCTTGCCCTATTTGTGCAATGACTTGAGCACTATTAAGGAATGTAGGCCTCCTTAAGCACTATGAGGAGACTACATCCATGAAGGCGCACTCTAGCTTGTTGGCATAACTGATCCGTTGGTAGAATGTCCACCAATAATATTTCTGTGTTAGTCTTGATATGTGGTATAGGCCCTCTGAGGAGGACATATATTTTATAATTGGCCTATCTAAGAGAGGGGAGAATTTTCCCTAGTTCCATGATGTGCCCCATGGTGTTTCAATAAAGAGTCAACTTGTCTACCCTTAGAGATATTTTACGGATCATGTAATGTGTCCAATAGATTTTCAGGTGTTTGGTGGACAACTGTGAATTGCTTCTTTTGGTGCACAGGAGGTTAGGTCACTCTCAGTATTAGTGAGTACCATTGCACATTACACTAGTGATGGGTAGCACATTAGTTGCCCTATTTTTTTTATGTCAATTCTTTGGTGTAGGCCAACGATGTATCAGATGGTATACCATTTTTTTGTGATAGTTTTGTAAGGCTTTAGATATATTTCGTGCCATGATACAAGGTAGGACTAACTTCCCTTTCAATTTAGAGTTTTTTTGTTTATTTTTTGAGATATTTCTGGAGATGAGGCCTACTCTTGACCGTCACCCTCCTAGGTCAATGATTGAGGTGAAAATGCACATGTGTGATGAGATAATGCACAAGAGGGTCTTGCCGGAGCATCCAACCAAGATTTCCGCTGAGGCATCGGGGTTGCTACCTAGTTATGATGACCACATGTTTGTATTGGTGCCGTGTCCATATGTGCGGATGGATTGGAGACAGTGTCCCAACATCCTCTTCACACTAGATGAGCATGTAGATGATAAATATAATATTGGTATTTTCTGTAAATTAATCTAGTTTCTTTTTATTGTCTTACTTAATTAGAATTCAATTTATTCTATCACATTCTTTAACTTGTTTTATTAAATTGTTTAATGAAATTGTCACTGATTATTGTTTTGTATTATATATTTTATAGACATTGACAATTTAGTTAGGGAGATGCCTCCTCCCCCACCGGAGGGAGATGTAGAGATAGGCAAGGCCTCAGAGGGTGAGGCACATCCTCAGATGTAGAGGGGCACGTCCATGTGGGCATGTAGGGATAGTTCCTAATTTAGGATGGATTACTATGATTGACTATTTAGTATTTTGGTTGAGGAGGGAGTCTTCCTTGCAAGGGCTCAAGACATCAGGGTAGATACTAGGATTTTGGATATCTTCAGGCACTGCCCACGCGATATGATGACTCTTATGCATAATATGTCAGAGTTACCAGGCTACTAATAGTGAGGAGGGATGGGCATGGTGCAACAGATACATAACATGAGTCTTCATACAGTGCTATGCCATCAGATCATGATGATGAGAGTGGTGTTGACTCTGGTAGTATTACCCCATCATATTATGGTTAACGTGCCAATGATCCTTCTAGTGGTATTCCCTTCCTTATCATTCATCTCATGATGATCGCCTAGTACTGGCGTGTTGAAAATGGCAACAAGAAATGATAAAAATAGAAATGCTAAAAATATCATTGCTATAAATAGCATTTTAGGTACCAGTGTTGGAGATAGAAACAAGGAATGATAAAATAGAAATGCTAAAAATATCTTTGCTATAAATAGCATTTCGGGATAGATTCCAATTTTAGTTAGTCCCTGAACTAAAATTGAGAATTAAAATTCAAATTTGGTCTCAGCAGCTATTTGAAAAATAATTAATTAATTCATCTTGAATTAATTAGTTGGAGAAAATCAAACATGAAGTCTATGTGAAGACATGCAATACTTTTCCCTTTGATTGAGGAAGTTATCCCTTAATTAACGCGATCAGGATGAGTTGTAATTAGTTAGCTCAGTTAACTAAGTTATGTCCAGTTAGATTAGTTCAAACAGTTTGTTGAACTGATTGTGAGTTCAGTTAGTTAACGCATGCATGCATGTAACTACTGCACTTCAAATAATTAAATATTCTCTCATAAATAACTCATGCATGTCAGTTCAGTCAGAGACCCAGTTGAGATCAGAGGAAGGGACAATGTACTATCAGTTGGAGGATTTTTCCTATATAGGAAACTCATCCATGCAGAAGGAATTATCTCCTTCAGGATTGTGCAATTACTTATGAGTTTAGTGAGCAGCGTGAGAGGTAAATTCACACAGGTGACGACATTGGACCCCAGGAGAAACTACACAAGGAAATAGGAGGCTTGGAGGGCAGAGGAGAAGGTTTGTGAGAAGCCTTTGATAGTTTATAAGCAACAGAGGGATTGTACTGAGAGAAGGATAGCTTGTGAGCTAATGCTTTGTGTAATCCAGACATATTTCCACTTGTATGATATTACAGAGATTAAGGTTTTTTTAGTTGAGGCTTTCCCTGAGTATTCTTCTGTGTTCATGTGTGATTTCTTTCTCATTCTCTATTATATGTGTTCTATTTGATCTTTCTCCAAATCGATTAAGTTTCTGCAAGTTTGTTTGTAGAAGTAGATCAAGTATTTTTATTTAGTATATTACATTATCAGGTGATCTATAGTGGGAAATTTCTACATGGTAGTGGTGCCTCATGTTTCTCCTGAGAGAGAAGACTAACCACCTTCTCCTTCGACACCTCATAGTTTGATTGTTGAGGTAGTACTTGACCAAGCATCATCTTCTGCTATAGATCATGCTACCACTACTACATCTATTGTATCAGATGTTTTATAGAAGTTATCTGACTTCATGCAATTATTTGACTTGTTTGTATATATATATATATATATATTATATATATATATATATATATATATATATATAATATATTATATATTATAGATACATGCATGCACCATTTTTTTTGTTCGTGTTGATGTACTTAATTTATATGTTGGTGTTGATGTGTATATTGTTAGGTCATGTTAGATATGTTCATTTAATGTGCTTTCATATAGATGTGTATGTGATAGTGGTTATTTGACATGAGATGTATATTTGAGGATGTGTGTGGTGATGATGTTACATTACAATGCTTGTGTTTTGTTAGATGTGATCACGATGATGATGCCCTGTTAGATTATTAGATTTGTGTTCTAGCTAATGATGTTTATATATGTTAGAGGTGTGTATAATTAGATGATGTTAGTGAATTTGAATGTGTATTTTAGATGATGTTTATGTTTGTTAGATGGTTACCATCATGATATTTATTTTTATGAAATAATATTTATTATAGATTATTATTGCTGAAGTTATATCAAAATTTTATATATGAAATTACATGTAAAATGACTTAAAAAAATGCAAAGATATTTTTATAAATTATAAAGTTTAGTATGGTTGAAACCATAATTGTAAAATTACCATAAATATTTTTCTATTTCTTGGATAGTTCATTCATATTCATTCTAACCTAATTAATAAAATATTTCAATACTCACAAGGGAAAAATAATTAAAGGTAAAATAATTTATTTAGTTCTTAATAACACAAAAATGTGTAAGTCATTCAAATTTTAATATAAGTATTAATAATAATAAATTATCAAAAATACAATTTAAACAATGAAAAATTACACCATGGTTGATCTATATATAGAGATAGAAAACCACTATAGATCCATTTTAATCATAGATTTATGAATCACTAAAATAGCTTAAATATTTCAATATGTACATCTTTTTTCATGTTTTTCATTCTAAAAAGAAATTTTCATGGAATGAGATTTGGTCCCTCTTGGCTCTTGGTAGATCCATTGTTAAGATGGATCTATATTAGTTTATAAAAATCAATCTATTGTTAAATTTAAAAAGCTTAAGTCATAATTTTTTATAATTAATTTAGATTTAATACAATTTAAAAAATCAATTTTAATAAAATTTTAATTATCACTAAATTTACTAGCCTTTCAAGAAATTTAAATTTAATATTTATAACAACTCTTACCAATTTAAATTATATATTTCTCTCTCTAAAGATGAAGTTACTTGTAGTTCATGAAGATTTTCTCTATTGAAAATTCTCACTTAGAGAGGCAAGCCTAAGTTTTTTCTAGTAATAAAGATATAACACTTTGGTGTTATTTTTAGAGATTACAATGATAGAATTGCAACTACTCAAGAAATTTAATCTAAAACAAGAGACACGATTCTATTCTACTACTATGTGAAAATTAATTCACAATTTAGAACAACATTCGCAAACACACATCAATCACATACACAAGTATACATATTTTTCTAGGGGAAACCAACTGGTAAAAACCCCTTAATCCTACTTGCATTAATAAAATGAATAGAGAATGTATTGCAATTTCGTGCTCTTCTAAACTCAACCTGCAAGTGAATAAATATTTTATCTGCTCGATGATAAGCTCTGACCCAAACTTAGTCAATTTTTTCCTCCACCTGAGCTCCTATTTCCTTGCATAAATCCTGAGGAATTAGGCCCCTATTTTTTAAGAATTTTCTTCCAATTGATTGCGCAATTCCCAAGGATTGATCATTGATTGTATGCAACACCTATATATTCAAGCCTAGTATACAAATGATGTTATAATGCCTTGGAATCTCCACCACAACTGAGTAATTCTAATTCCTTGCATACATCAACTATTTTTGGTTGATTGATCAGTTAATTGAATGATCACTGAGTTAGACGATGATCCCACTAAACACCTGACCTCTAACTAGTTCTATTAACTATTAAAAATAGTTTAACTGAACACAACTAGAAATAATTAAACTAAATTGCTACAAATTAGCAATCACACATGCATAATTGAACTCCAAGCCCTCTAGCTTGAATTTACTGAGTTGAGTGACACGATCCATGTCAACATTGGTCTCCTCAACCAGAAGGCTTCCTCAAACTAAACTTTGATGGGGCATCGAGGGGAAATCCTAATTCTCCTAGCTATGATGGAGTTCTCTGCAACAATGCTGGAGGTATTATTTTGGTCTACGCTGGCACACTGGGTGTCCTTACCAATAATGAAGTAGAGCTGTGGGATTTATAGTTTGGACTGTCTACCGCTCTAAAAATGAATCAACACCAGCTAATTGTAGAGGGTGATTCACTCTTAATCATCTCCATTTTGAAAAAAACACATAATGGCACCCCACCATCATGCATGTAGCCCCAAGGCATGGGCGCCCACGTCGCCATGTATCACACGCTACCTTATCGTCACTTCACCAAACTTTTCCACACTCATTTCGCTCATCACACATCTTGCCCGAGCGATTTCCATCGCAGGTCTTGCCCCACCCATGCATTTTTCTTGCTATGCACATCATGCCTAGATGCCACTCATGTGGTGTTAGGTCCCTATAATACTAGTGTATTCCCCTTATTGTTATTGTCAGTGTAGCCCTCAATTGTTATTGTTGTACCCCATGGAAGCCCACTATTGTTATTGTTATGCCCTTACATTATTGTGTTGGAAATACTGAGAGGGGGGGTGAATCAATATTTATTTTTCAATTATTAATTTTAACAGTTGAAAACATTTATATTTGGAACACAAAAATAGATAACAGAAATAGATGCTTTTATTAATGTGATCTTTGCAATAAATCAAGTAATATATATATATAATATATATATATATATATATCTATATGATTTCAATCAGTTTCCAAGCACCAACTAGGACTCTTTGTGAGGCTCCAACCTCCAGAGCACCAACTCTATCTTGTCAAAGCACCAAAGTTGAATTTAGGAGCACCAACTCCTAGGACACCAATCCTTTCAGTTTTGAGGCACCAACCTCAAGGGATCCAACCCTTTGCTGTAAACTATCTGGATCTGTTTGGTTGTAATTATCTGCTCCCAACCCTGTTGGGCCTATGCCTTACTTCTATCCTCTTGTTCCTTCCATTTCTGCCAGAGCTTTGGCTTCCTATATTTTCTTACAGTTTGCTAGTGACCCTAAACTTTCCTTGTTCTCTGTTTTATATTCCTGATACCCCTGACCTTTGGCTTCCTTTCTCCACTGGCTCTTCGGTTTCCTCAATGCTCACTTCATCTTTCAGCGTCCTCTGCACTCACTCTTCGACTTCCTCTATCTCTTCAAATCCATCAATACACACAGGACACATTAATGTGGAAGAGAGGCCAAATTACAATAGTGTTTCATATTAAAAAATATCAGAGAGGCATTTTTTAATATTCATACAATATACATTAATTGTTCAAGGAAACCACCTAAGAGAGACTATAGCCATATAGAGGTTCCACATGCCACATCATCCTTTTATTGCAATCGCCACATCCGGAGGTTTGCACATAACATAGCCGATTCCCAAATGCCGATGGAGCAGATGTGATATGGTATTAAACAATTATTAGTGAGTCCGTTAGGTCCATACCCTTATCGCAATCCCTGGATTGAAATTCATTTGTACATTGCAGTTACCATGGATGCGACATTTGATTAAGCCATGCTATAATGGTTTAGTGGGGTCTGCAATTATATCGCAATCAACATTTTAATGTGGTAAGGCTTTAAAGAGGCTTGCGATATGGTGAATGCGATGTAACTTTAAAGTGTATTACAATGGAATCCTCAAGCCCGTGTATTGTATCACATCTATATATATATATACCCCTCTGTTCTTAACTTGGTTAATGTGAACTTAACCCATAACCCTTTATCCCCTCTAATTCTATCATAACCCTCGTATAATGGGAGTATACACGAACACAAGGGAACTTGAATTTTCCGCTTTTCCATAGCCTTGATGCATTTATCGATGCTTACCTTTATCAGGCTCATTCTCCACCATAGATTAACTCGCGCTAGATCCAACCATTATCAGAGATTTCAGGTGGACAAATAGCACGAATAATACTTGCTCAATAAAGCGGTTTTCTCTCTCCACCTCGTGCTACGTGTTGCTCGGTTAATGGAATATAACCACTGCCACTATTACAAACCCACATTTTGGAATATAACCACATGCATTCACTCTTCATCTGTCTTCTTGATTTCTGCCGATATTATATACTCCGCTCTTTTGGCTCCTCTATTAACTTCTTTGGCATATATTAGATGTGATACTCTTGATATGGCTCCTCCTTAATCTCTCGCTTTTACACTTACTTGGCTTTCCTATGGCTTCCGATACCACTCCAATACCTCTTTTATGCTTTGATAGCTTTTCTATGATAGCTCCAATGACTTCCGATATTCTCTCCAATGGCTTGACTATCTTGGCTTTCCTCTGGTTTCTCCTCATGGCTTCTTGCTTCTATTTCTTCACGGATATGCTCTACTTCTCCTTAGCCTCACATCATTGTTTACTCATCTAGAATATTTCCATATTGACATCAATGACAATCTAGGTCAACAATCTCCCCCTTTGTTATTAATGGCAATATTCTTCTTCTCTCCCCCCTTGACATCAATGGCAAAGGAGCGCTCAGGGACTCCCCCTATCAAATTTCTCCCCCTGCCCTACAACATCTTTATGAATCAACTTAAATGATGCTAAAGAGATAACTCCTATCTTTCGACGAAGATGTTCAAATGCTTCTCGAGGAAGAGTTTTTGTGAAAATATTAGCTATCTGATCCTTAGTATTGATATATTCCAAGATGATGTTTTTTCAGCTACTTGTTCACGAAGGAAATGATACTTGATTGGTATATGTTTGGTCTTTGAGTGCATCACTGGATTTTTGCTAAGGCTGATCACACTTGTGTTATCACAATAGATGGTAGTTGGTTGATTTGTACCTATGTTGACATCTTTTAGAGCTTCCTTCATCCATAGTATTTGAGTACAATAATCTGTGGCAGCTATATACTCGGCTTTAGCTGTAGATAGTGATATGGATGTCTATTTTTTGCTGAGCCAAGATACTAAATAGTCTCCTAGGAAGAATGCATTTCCACTAGTACTTTTCTGATCATTGACACTTCCGGCCCAATCAGCGTCGGTGTATGCAGTCAAAGTAAGAGTTGAGCTCTTAGGGTACTAGAGAATGAAATCAGGAGTTCCTTTCAGGTATTTGAGAATGCTTTTCACAACCAACAAATAGGATTGTTTAGGAGCTGATTGAAATCTTCCCACCATTCCTACCGCTTGCATAATGTTGGGTCTTGTAGCAGTTAAGTACAAAAGGGCTCCAATTATTGACTTGTAATGAGCCGCATCTACTAGAGGGGAGTCATCATTTTTTCTCAATTTTCAACTTGTGGTCATAGGTGTGCTCATGGGTGCACAGTCTTCCATTCCATATCTTTTAAGCATGTATTTAAGATATTTGGCTTAAGATATAAACATGCCTGCCATGGTTTGAGATACTTGTAGTCAAAGGAAGTGAGATAAATCTCCTATGATTGACATCTCGAACTCTTTTGACATATTTTGAGAAAACTCATGGCTCATCTCATCATTATTACTAGCAAAAATCAGATCATCAACATAAACAAGTGTGACTAGTAACTTATCCTCATCTGTCTTTATGTAGAGATTACTTCCTGCCACCCCCTTCTTGAAGCCTTGTTGTTGTAGATAGTGATCCAATCTTGCATACCAAGCTCTAGGAGCTTGTTTCAACCCATATAATGCCTTTTTCAACTTACAAACAAAGTCTTTTTCTTCTGTTAGATTAAACCCTTCTGGTTGCTCCATGTAGACTTCTTCCTTGAGTTCCCCACTCAGAAATGCTGATTTTATGCCATTTGATAGATTTTGAATCCTTTTGAGCAAGAAAATGCCAAGAACATCCTGATAGCTTCCACACAAGCTACTGGTGCAAATGTTTATTCAAAGTCAATTCCTTCAATTTGTGAATAACCTTTACAAACAAGCCTTGCCTTGTTTTTGATGATTTGTCCATCTTCATTCATTTTTTTCTTAAACACCCACTTGGTTCCTATTATGTTTTTGTCCTTTAGACGAGGTACTGGCTCCCATGTCTCATTCTTCTCAATTTGAGGCATTTCTTCTTCCATGCCTTTTACCTAATGAGGATCCTTACTTGCTTGAGTAAATGTTTTTGGTTCTATCATGGATAGAAGGGCAATATCATTTTTCTTTGGTGTATTTGTCATCCTTCTTCGGGTTTGCATCCCCTCATCTATATTGCCAATAATCAGCTCTTTCGGGTAATATTTCTAGATAAGTTTCATCTTTGAAGGAGCTTGAGATGGTTCTTTTTCCTTTTGTATTTCTTGATTTTTTTCCTTCTTCGTTAGGTTCTTCTTCTTCAATGAGAGGATCAACTTCATGTTCTTCAATTTCTTTCTCTGGAAGGTCTTCGTCAATCTTCACATCAATGCTTTCCACTATTTTCCATAGTCGGTTATTGTAGCACTTATAGGCTTTGCTCTGTGTAGAATATCCAAGGAAGATCCCTTCATCAACTCGAGAATCAAACTTTCCTGGTGAGCCATCATTGACTTTTATGAAGCACTTGCTTCCAAAAATCTTAAAATATTTTACTAAAGCAGGTCTTCCTTTCCATAATTTATAAGGAGTCTTTTCATTATTTGGTCTTAATTGAGTTTGATTCAGGGTATAGACAGTTGTCCTGACTTCTTCTCTCTAGAATTTTGGCTGTAAGTCAGCTGCTATTAACATTGTTCTATCCATTTCTTGAACTGTTTGGTTTCTTCTTTCAACTACCCCATTTTGCTTGGGTGTTCTAGCAGCAGAGAGTTCTCTTTTAATTCCATGTATTTTATAGAATTCATTAAATTCTTTTGATGTGAATTCTCCCCCTCTATCTGTTCTGAGGCACTTAATCTTTGAATCCTTTTCATTTTCTACAAGAGCTTTAAGATCATTAAAACACTCAAATGCTTCAGATTTATATTTTATAAAATATATCCACATAATTCTAGTATGGTCATCAACAAATAAAGCAATGTACCTTGCTCCTTGGAGTGCCAGAGTTCTAGTTGGTCCACATAAATCGGCATGGATGATCTCCAAAGGCTTTGATGTAGAAAACTCCTTGGTCTTGTGGCTAGTTCTGGTTTGCTTTCCATGTTGACATGGACCACCACTACAACAAAACACTGTGATTAGCATCCCTTTTTGCTTCCTTTTTTGCATCTAGAGACCATTTTTGGTGCTATTTGTGTCCATTTATCAAATATGGTGCAAAACGTGATGCAAAGTTTTCACCGAGTTTTGCACCAAGTCTTACATCAATTTTAGCACCAAGATTTTACACCAAGTTTTACACCATGTTTTATGCCAAATTTTGTGCCATCCTTTGCACCATGTTTTGCATCAATTTTGGCACCTAATTTTGTTTCACCATCTTTTGTATCCTCTATTGCATCCACTTTTTGCCACTACACTTGCATCAACTTTTGCATCATCTCTTGCATCTTCTTTTGCATCATTTTTTAAATCATTTTTTGCATCCATTTTTGCATATTTTTTGCATCCCCTTTGTTCAAAGTTTTGCATCGAGGTTTGTGTCTAGTTTTTGCATCTACTTTTGTTGCATTGACTTTTACATCTTGTTTTGCATCCATATTTACATACTCTTTTTCATCTGTTATTGTGTCCACTATTGCATCCATTTTTCTTGTGCCATAATTTGCACCTAGTTTGACACCTCCCTTTGCAACCTTTTTTGTTTCTAAATTTGCATCCACGATTGCATCCTCATATACATTTAGGTTTTCATCGACTTTTACATCTATTTTTAATCCCTTTTTATATCCACTTTTGTGTCAAGATTTGCATCAAGTTTTGTGTCTTGTATTGCATCTACTTTTGCATAGAATTTTGTTGCATCAACTTTTGCATCATATTTTACATCCATTGTTGCACCCATGTTTACTCCCACTTTTACATCCCTTTTTGCATCCTATTTTTCATCTTCATTTAATTCTTTTTTTGTATCTATTATTACATCCACTTTTGTTGTGACACAATTTGTGCCATGTTTTTTACTTACTATTGTACCCACATTTTCTTCCAATTTTGCATCCATCTTCATATCCTCTTTTGCATAAAACATTGCATCTATTTTTGCATCCACTTTTGTGTTGGGTTTTGCATCTCATTTTGTATCTTCTTTTGCATGTACTTCCATTGCATCCAATTTTGTTTCTCATGTTGCACCTGTGTTTGCATCCACTTTTATATCACTTATAGCATCTTGTCTTGCATCTAAGTTTGCATCTTTTTTTTTCTATTATTACATCCACTTTTTTTGTGCTATGATTTATGCCATATCTTATGCCTATCGTTGCAACCCACATTTTCTCCCACTATTGCATCCACATTTGTTTCCTCTTTTGTGTCCAAGTTTGCATCAAATATTGTTTATGTTTTTTGCATCCCATTTCGAATCTACTTTTACATCCACTTTTGATTCGTCCAATTTTGCAACTAATTTTGTGTTCACTATTGCACCCATGTTTGGTCCATGTTTACATCTCTTTTTTCATCCAATTTTTCCTCCTTTTTGCATTCAAGTTTGTGTCTTTTTTTTTTTTTTACATTCATTGTAATATCCACATTTGTTTCACCACAATTCATGCTAGGTTTTATGCCTACTATTGTGCCCATGTTTTCTTCCACCTTTTCATCCATGTTTGAATCCTATTTTGTGTTCAAGTTTGCATCAACTATTGCATCTATTTTTTCATCCACTTTTGTGTCAATTTTTTTGTCTTTTTCTGCATCTACTTATGTTGTGTCCATTCTTCATCTAAATTTACGTCTATTTTTACCCCCATTTTTTTGTTCACTTTTGCATCCCTTTTCCAACACACATCATATTTTTTGCATTGATGATATTCTTATGACATTGAAAATTATGAACAATTGATGACAAAGTCAATAATTATAACGATGATGATAATGAAGATGATGGCGATGACATGAATTGTGATTGTTATGATAATGACAATGCTGATAAAGACAATGAGAGTTACAATGACAATGATGATGTTGATGCTAATGACCTTGGCCATTCTTCCCAATTTTTAAATGTTTTCATGGTCAAAATCATAATAATTATCTTTGCCATCATCTTCTGAGTCATCATCATCTAATCATCATTATCATTATTTTCATCTTGGTCATCATCAAGAACAATAATGGCATGAATGATGATTATGATGTTCATGATGAAGATGACAACAATTATGATAAAAATTATATTAGTTATGATGATGGGGATGATGAAAATTATAATGATGATGATAATGGTAGTAATGATGATGATCATCGATCATCTCTAAAAAATAAAGTTGTTATTTTTCTTGCATATATTGTTAAACACACATGGGAGAAAGAATAATTTGAATGATAACTCATGAGAGTAAAATTTTTATTAACAAGAGATATACATTTATAATACATTATGTGACCGTTGGGTTTCACATCCCGAGTTCTCTTGGACTCCTTTTGTCCATTCAGCTTCCACACTAACCCATTGAGGATTAGGTGTCCAACATTCCCCCCCTTAATCCGAAGGGTTATGTATGAGTCCAAGAAGAGAGTTGTAATACAAAATGTGCAAAAATGCATGGTAGCACTAGGCTGAATGTGCTATCTGAAATGTTGGTATAAAGGGCGGTGGTTTAAGGATGACCACCAACACTGGAACACTTAGTGCAGTTCCCGGAACTCTTCCAAAACTGGGAAGACACTGAAGTCTTCTGCTAGAGGAAGTGCTCCTATTGTTTTGAAGAGGGAAACCTTCAACCAATAAAGGGAGGTCTCACCCCGCATAAAAGGGAGAACTTCAACCTGAAAAGGGAAGTCTCAACCTGTGATGGTTTAAGGATGACCAACAAATCTAGAATGCTTAATGCAATTCCTGGAACTCTTCCAAAACTGGCAAGAAGCTGGAGTCTTCTGCTAGACGAAGTGTTCTCAATTTTGTTCCTGGAATTCTTCTGAAACGGGCAAGAAGCTGAAGTCTTCTGCTAGAGGAAGTGTCCCAGATTACCAACTGAAGGCATACTCAAGGGCATCTTTGTCTTTGGCTACAACTCTGAAACTGATATGACAGGTTGTGGCTCAGGCTCTCTTGATGTGACTTTGAAGCTTGTAGATGACCATCATTTCCCCCCCTGTCAGATACAAGGTGAGATGATGGAGAAAACTCAACTGCAAGACTGTTCAATACTCTGGAAGAAGTTCTGACATGTGATTGGAATATCTTCTTGGCTGTTGATGCCCATTGCCAAGAAGCGATCCATCCAAGATGAATCTTTGTTCTTGCAGGACGTTTGTTTCTGAAGCATCTGTGTGAAGAATGGGTGTTTTTATGACAGTGCTTACATGGATGAAGATCAAAACAGTGATCTTTCAAATGGCCAACTCGGTCACAATGTTGGCATTTCATGATCTGTTGTTGTTGTTGTTGTTATTGCTGTGGAAGAGGGGCAGAATCTGGAACAACTAGAGGTGAACTGTCATGAGGAGCAGGTGAATTTTCATGAATGAATCCAGCACTCTGAAACTGAATGGGCTTGGCATAGTCTGGAATATGAAAGGACAAGTCCTTGTCATATCCAAGACTAGTTCTGTCCTTGTTGTGGACAAGCTGTTCCCAAGGTCTAATGATGGGCTTGGGAAGTGCAGACTGAGTTTCTGCATCTGCATGTACAACTGCTGCTTTATTGGGTATTAAATCTGAACCAACTGTAACATTATTGTCTCGCTGTTTATGGGAGTATGTTTCAATCTTTTGAACAGAAACAGGTTCAGAATGATGACTCCATTGCTGTAGCTTTGTCTCAAGCTGCAAAAACTCAATATTCTCATGTGAATTTTGGAGACGAATTTTAATATTGGAAAGATAGGTTTTGTTGATCTTAACCATCTCATCAATAGTGGAAAGAAATTAAATGACTCGCTGCTTTAATGTACTTCTCAAATTATTCAAACTACTCTCACTGTGAAAAGGAGAGTCAATCTTGACTTTCTTTGCAAATGAGATTTGTCGACAGTCTTAGTAGAGCCTGGTTTGTGTCATCAAGCTAGATCGAACCCTGCAAACTGATTTCTCATAGTTGAACTAAAGCTTAAAAAGAATCAAGTATCTTCACCCAGTGTTAGAATCGGGAAAATTCTGAAACGATCAACAATTTATGTTTAACGCAGTGATTTGTCAAGCCCCTTTTTGGAAGGTCAAAACTCAATAATTCTTCAAATTTAACATTTGTTTGCAAAGTAATGGCATCATGGATATAATAATTATTTCAACCTCCAATTTGACTCCTTAATCAATTTGGCATAGGCAATATATTTGGAACACATACTCGCCCTTGACACCTTGAGATTTTAGAGCACAATTAAGTCTGAAAACACAACTCAATCCTCAGGTAATGTAACAAATAATGCATCCCTTATTTTCTGATCATAAACCCTGTGATATGTAATTCAAACTTCAGATCTGGAAAATTAGATGAAGAATTGTTTTTTTTTTTTTAGCCATAACATACTTGTTCCTTCAGAAATTACAAAATATAGCAGAGCTTTAACAATTGACGAGGGAAACCTGGTGTAATTTCTTCACAAAGATCTCAGCCTTTGACAGTCAAATGGAGCCAAGAATAAACAATTTTCTGTTTGCTATGTTCAGCCCTTTTTCGTTGGTGTAAACACTATACACCAAGTGAATTACACTCCTAAATTATCTCTCAACATACGAATCTTTGGTGTTTTATGACCCTATAAAATAATTTTTAAAGTGCACAACAATGCAACGTAATCCATGATTCAACTCATAGAGACTGATTCCTTATGAATAATATGCACAAAGAATAATATAAATCACTGCTTCAAGGCTTACAGGTAGCTCACAGGTGTACCTATTGGACAATGCTTCCAGTGTACTGCTTCATGAGTGCACATAACTTTAAATCACACGAGTCTTGACAGTAGAACAAAGTGAAAAACTCAAGATGAATCTAGCAAATCTTTTTGAAAAAGTCTTTACATGATCAAAACACTAATTCCTCGGGCCTGTCAAGTATTAATAAGAAAATATTGTTTTGCTTATTAAGCTCCATTTTTCAAGCCGATTTACCAAAAATCAAAATACTTGTAACTGAACCACTACTAAACCACAACTCGGTATAAATGAAAAAGTCCTTTCCACTTGCACATTATCATCTACATTAGCTTCTTTGATTCTTCAAATCCTGGTAGCTTCAACCACAAAATACAGTTATGTATTGATGCATCAATGACAACACATTTCAAGTCCATAGTGTACAATGCCATTTATTTACGTACATGGGAACACTACATATCATATGCTCCCCACGGAGCAGCACCAACCCCATAGGAGACTACCAAAAAATGTTTCTTGGAATATGTTCATTCAAATGCCGAATTCTCCTCAGTTCTCCAGGATATTAGGCCCGACACATTTCTTTTCGATTGTCCCTCTCAGCAAAATGAGTGATTTGGAAGTTCAGCGCCCTTAGGAGACTACCAAACTATGCTATGTCGAGGAAATAGGAAAAGGGGATCACTGTAATTCCACCAACATGCAATATACAGGCAAAAGAATTAACACAAATCCGTGAGGACCAACTACAAGAGAACGAATGGTTTCTCTGTCGAGTGGTTCCAAGGCCAATCCATAATCACAATGTTTCATTTCCAACACCAATACAACTCTAATGCATCACACAAAATCCAACAAATCTTGCAACCAATGGTCGTCCAACACATCAAATACAAAATAAGGAAAACCTGTAAGAATCAAGACAAATTGATCGAAGGAAACATGTTGAACCCTCTATAGAATGATAAACACAACCATATCTCGCCAAACTAGTGCTTGGTGCTTCTCACTTCTCGAAATTCTTTTCAAAGTTTCAACGCAAGTATGGAGCCTGTGTGAGGGAAGGGCCGACAGGAACGAAACACTGGTGAGATGTCTCGTCCCCATGTCAAGGTGCATAAACCAAAACTTACGTTCTAGTACCAAAATCCTCCACTACCTGGGACCTGTGTGTAAACCAAAACTTACATTCTGGTACCAAAATCCAGCGTTCAGTAGACAATGTACAAAATAGCTTAAGTGTTCAAGAGATGAGCTTAAGGTATCAAAGCATAAATATAGTGTTGTCAATGATGCCGAGTCAAGGCATCTGTTTTCTTCAAGCATAACAGAAATGCAGTTACAAATAATGGCGCTCCTTTTTTTTTGACTGAGAATAAATGCATATTTATTGAAACCATTAAAGATGAGAGGAGAATAGAATACCAAGTTTGTCTTTTCCGAAAAATGGTTAATATTCCACACATGTGGAGTTTTCATCTGAAACTTATGACCAAAAGTAACACATGAATTAACTCCTGCTAACTTGAGGTCTCCAATTTAAAGCTTGTTGAATGACGATTCAATACTTCTCGCTCACCTCTTCCGCCCTTGAATCAATAGACATCATTAATCACACAGCGTTGAAGGGTATACAACGTTCAACGTTTCAATGTCAGGCTAGCGTTCAATGTTAGGCCAGCGTTCAATGTCAGGCAGTGCTCAAACGTTTCAATGTCAGGCCATCATTCAATGTCATGCCAGCGCTTAAACGTTTCAATGTCAGGCCAACGTTCAATGTCAGGCCAACGCTCAACTATTTACAGTATGACAGCGCAAACGTTTCAAACCAGGTCAGGATGACAACGCAACAGAAGAGCAGGGCGCAGGTTTTATAAATGGTATATGGCAAACAGACAAACATTCATGGACAGACACCTTCTAGCTGACAGAGCTAGGTAAAAGGAATATGGCCGACAGAGGTCAGGTAATGTAGAACTGATATATATAGAGACCATAAAACAAGTGGCTCAAATTGGAGCAGGACCAGCAATCGCCCACTCTGATACCATGTTCAACATACATGGGAGCAAGAATAATCTAAATGATAAATCATGAGAGTACAAATTTTATTAACAAGAGATATACATTTATAGTACATTATGTTACCGTTGGGTTTCACATCCCAAGGTCTCTTGGACTCCTTTTGTCCATTCGGCTTCCACACTAACCCATTGAGGATTAGGTGTCCAACATATATCATGTGTCCTAACAACCCTTTTCGAGCACTCGTAACATTTTTTAGGTGGTTGATATTTCTTATGATGCATATAATTATGAACAATTGATGACAATATCCATAATCATGATGATGATGAAGACATGAATGGTGATTATGACGATAATGAAATTATGACAATAATAATGACATTGATGGTGGTGATGATGGCGATAATGAAGATGATGATCCTCCCTCTAAACTAGGGAGGTACTCATAATGAGACAAAAAATTACTCTCAAGTTGAAATATTCATATAAGAAGGGATCTGGATTGATAAGCATCAATCATGATTTACATCATCATAGCCAACATTGTCAAAATAGTAGGGCCTTGACTAACAAGTTTATCTCTCCATTAGATCAGAGCACAATGTTGGGATGCATAAATATTTAGGCACTTACCCTACCAGGATGTTCACCAGGTATGTCCTCACATGATCATTTCCTAATCCATTATCATAATATTTGACACCAGGAAATGTCAATCCTCATGACTATTCTCATCTTGGATTAATGTACTTGACTTATGGCGATTGGTCCTAGTCAAAGTCCAAATTCTCAAAGAAAATTGGTCCCAGAGGTTTATCCAATCCACCATTATCCCTACTAGTGTCTTTACTAGGCTTATGATTGTTAGTCCTGGCCATAGTACATGACACATGGATAATATGGTGTCTACCCTCACTCCCTCTCAACCAGAGAGGAGACATCCACAAGCATAAGATTTTCTCAAGAATACCCATCATTTTCATAGAGAATAACATCATTAATTTTTTTTCATCACATGATGCCTTTATGATTAAGCATTCATAGATTTGTGGCAAAATATTTCCACTTTTGTCATTTGTGATGAAATAAAATAAAAAAGTGAAAGCCAAAATCGTTAAAGATACACTATATTGATTTATCTAAGTCTAAACTCTAAGGTTGAAGTGAAAATTCATGTAGATATTATATTTATGAGTTGTGCCAAACTTATGAAAACCTTATTCCTTGAGTCCTATATTTAAGAAAATGAAAACGAAAGAAAAATAAGGGCCAATGAATGGTAACTCATGTATTCACTCCCTCTTTGGAAAATATATGAATATATACACTCCTAGTCACACTTGATCACATGTTTGTGATGTCTAAATCATGAATTCCTCTTTTCTCCTTGAATTTTCACTTCATCATTTAAGCACCTAATTGAGGATGTAGGGAATGTTTGTTGCCTAAGGCTTTCATGTCTACTCTTGGTTTACTTATGTCACACTACTGTCAATTTATGTGACAGAGTGAAATAC
>APFE030340406.1:3914-20243 GCA_000404065.3 Pinus taeda
AACCTCCTTTACATTACATAAATGAACAATTCTTGGATGATACAAATGACAAGACCTCCTTTCTATATATAGGAGTCTAAGGGGTCATAATATAATCAGAGCCGACATAAGAATAATAATGTAAGGGCACAATAATAACAATAGTGGGCCTTTATGGGGCACAATAATAACAATATGGAGACTACATGGGTACAACAATATAATAAGGGGGTTGTACTAATAACAATAAGGGGTCGTTCTCTTAATGGCAGAGTCCTTCAGTTGTGCTCTTGACCATAAGCGCCAGGCAGGATTCATCACTGGTATTAAGTTTGAAGATGGAGTGAAAAACATAAATCACTCCCAATTTGCCGATGATACCCTGCTGCTAGGAGGGGCAACCACAATCATAGCTCGAAGATTCAAATCCTTACTAGACAGATTCATGAGATACTTAGGGGGACTGATTAATAACCTCAAAAGTTGTATTTATGGATGGAATGCCTCAGCTCACACGCTCCAAATCATTGCCAACATTTTTGGTGTTCCTTGCAAGTTAAATTGGGGTCACTTCAGCTACCTGGGAATGCCTGTAAGTATAGGGAAAACAAGGGCAGATGTTTGGGAAACAACTCTAGACAAAATGAAAAGGAAAGTCCAAAAATGGGTAACTTCTTGGCT
Organism: Pinus taeda; assembly: GCA_000404065.3. Taxonomy (NCBI): domain Eukaryota; kingdom Viridiplantae; phylum Streptophyta; class Pinopsida; order Pinales; family Pinaceae; genus Pinus; species Pinus taeda. The sequence continues at coordinate 4,575 of APFE030340406.1, forward strand.
CAACCCAGCGGGTAGACTGGTGCTCCTCAAAGCGGGCCTTTCCTCTCTTCCCTTTATCAATTTTCCCTTACACAATCTCCAACTTCTTTCCTCAACAAAATGGATAGTATTCTTAGATTCTTCCTTTGGCAGGGGGGGAAATGAGAGGAAAAAATTCAACTTGGTAGGATGGAAACAAGTCATCCAAAGCCAAGAGAAAGGAGGTCTTGGCATTCGGTCTCCCTCTCTCACAAATTTAGCCTTTGGCGGGAAATTAGTCTGGAGATTAATTGAAAGGCAATCAGCCTGGTGGAAAAAAGTTTTGGAGGCTAAATACATCAGTCAACCACGGCAGCAACTTCTCACAGTCGAAATACCCAACAGAAACTGCACAAAGATTTGGAAACTGTGTAAAAAAGCCATCCCCTTTATGGCTCAAAACCTATCCAAGGTGCCTAGAGGAGGCTGGGAAATCAATATTGGCGCTGACAAAATAATGGGGAATCCGCCTCTCAACAGTCTCCCAGGTGTGGCTGCAATAATATTTTTTCTCCAAAGCAAAGGAATTTGCAACCTGGAACAAATTTCTCAATGGGACGTAATAACCCATGCTTGGAAGCGATGGAATTTTCCTCCCATCCCTCAATGCCTCAAAGAGACTTTCAACAAATTCTGCAAACACCTCCACAGCATAGCACCCACTATAAAAAATGATAAGGACGCATTCAGATGGGACCCCACTGGCACCAGCTATTCAACACAAGCAGGTTATGACTATTTATGCAACAAAGACTACCCAGCTCCAGCATGGCTGCATAGAAAAACAGTGTGGAAAGCAGAAGCAATTCCCAAGCTGAAATTTTTCATGTGGACCCTTTTAAAAGGGAAAACTCTCACTGCAGAGAATCTTAAAAAAAGAGGCATTGTTGGCCCTTCCAAGTGCCCTAACTGCCAAGAAGCAAAGGAGACTATTCAAAATCTATTTATCTCTTGCCCCTTTGCATATTCTTGTTGGAACAGCATTAGTCCTTCCGTGTCTCTCTTCTGGAAGTCCCAGCTATCCATTGAAGAAGTTCTCAACAACTGGAAAAAAAATTACCCCTGGCAATCCATGAAAAATAACCCTGCCAAGCGAGTGTGAGATGCCTTTCCTCTTACCATTTTATGGAGGATCTGGTTAGCTCGGAATAACAAGATATTCAAAGACAAAGAGACATCAATCGGGCATTTATGTAACAAGGCCAAAAGCCTGGCAATCGAAACCATTGCATTCAAGATCACAAAAAAATGTGATATAACAAGTATTTGGACAGAGGAAAGAGAATTCATAGGGAGTTTGATAGACAAGCATAGCATCCCTCCAGCTATGAAAACCTACAGGAACCTGGGAAGCTCTCACAGCCACAGATGGAAAATTCAACTAAAACAGGATGACTTCAACAACTGGCTTCGCTCCAACAACACCCACTCCTTGCTCTTTGACGGCGCCTCCAAATCAAACCCGGGAGCGGCGGGAGCAGGGGGCGTCATCTTCAAACCCAATGGTGAGCCCTTAGTATTCTTTGAATGGGGACTAGGGATTCTTTCAAATAACAGAGTTGAGGCTCTGGCTCTCTACCAAGGTATTCTGCAATTACAGGCTCAAGGAATCCAGAAGCCATGATCTTCGGCGATTCTGCCATCATTATAAATTTAATGACTAGCAAGAGGGCAGCCTCTAATATCTTCTTGCAGCAAACCATTAGTAGATGTCAAGTCTGGATCAATCAAGCGCAGCACTTTCAACTTTACCACATCCTCTGTTCCATCCACCAGGAAGCTGACAAACCTGCCAATCAAGCTTGCACTCGACCAAAAGGAAGTCTCCTCTGTAATAATGAGGACTCATATCAATTCCTTCTTTGATTTTCATGATTAACTCAAATATCCCAAATCCAAGGACATGTGACTTTCACAAGGCATATCCTGATCAAATTTACAACAATTATGAGGCTCTCTTTCATTCGCCGCCGGAAATCCTCTTAAACCTCCTTGCTGAGCCCACTATCTCCTTGAATTCTTGCAGCTCTTGTAAAATTCGTGACTGCCCAACCTCCTTTCATGTGATCCTGTCCTCCATACCTATCAACTTGCCGGCTATATATCCTGAGATGCGTCTTCCTTATCCTCAATCGCAACTCCCCTCTCCATCCTTGCTCGCCCTCCTCCTGTTGGCTTGCGCTCCCATATTCAGCTACCTCTTCAGCGTTATCAAAAACCGCCTTCTCTCTTCTACATGGAAAAGATTAACGCCCCCAGCTCCAATATCTCTAGCGTTAAGATTGCAGAAGCTGACAGCTGCCCGGAGGACTCCCCTGCTCACCAGATCAGTTTCATAAGCAAAGATTAGATGATATGTAAAACCTGTTTACTTTTGTTCCAGTTCGTCCGAATCTATACCTGTGTTAGTGACCCTCAAGTTGAAAACAAAAAGGAAAGCAATTCAGCTGAATGTTTAAATGTAATACAGTTGCATGCTCTTTCTATGAGCCCAACTCATGTAATGTCGGAGCTTAGACTCCCTATCTTATTTTGAATACAATCAGCAGCCAAAATTGTTACAAAAAAAAAACAATAAGAGATCACACTAGTAGTATAGGGGCCTAACAGGAATATTCAAAAAGAATATTATTTTTTCCTAAACCTTAGCCCAACAATTGTTGATGGTTGGTTGAATAAGGCAAACAGGTGGAAAACAATGAGTCCCTTCAATGTCAACTCAACAATAACAACAGCACTTGAAAAGCTGCCAACTTAAAGTTGGAAAGAAGTGGATAAGATGTAGCAAGTGCTAAAATAATCAATTCAATACAATCTGATCCCTCTGTGTGTGAATTACGACTGGGAAACATGTATGGAAGAATGATGCAGATAGGATAGATGAACATAGTGCTCCAAGAGATGACGAAAAGTTCCAACAACTGTAATATTAATATTTCACTCAGTATTTTAGCAAAGCAGCATTGTTACAAAAAGAAGCAGCATAGGTTGCTTAAGTACAAAACATGCAAAAATGAGGGAAACAGATGCAGTCCAGTCAGAACAGATGAAGAACTGGATTCCACAAAGGTTCCAGCATTAGGAGAAGAAATGTCGCAGCAATAAGCAGAGAAAAGCACAAAGAACACACAAGAAACCAAGCAAAGGAGGGACATGACAACAAAAATTGATGCAGTTGGAGGATAAACTAAGGGTTGAGAATATGCACAAAAAGGAAAATTGAAGTTGCATGTGTTGAAAATCTAGGACATCCTCTATAATATATATAGACAATCACTTCTTATGATTTTCATTAGTTTAGTCTTTTTCTTGTGATCATTTTAATCATAAAGAAATTACACAGAGGAGCTCAACAGTAAAAACAAAATGCCATAAGGATCATAAAGAGACAGCTACACAATAACACAAGAGTTTACCCTTGGAAAATCCACATGGGGAAAAACCCAGCAATCCTTTCCTTATAGAATCAAATTCAACAAGAGAGACATCAAAGTCAAGATGAAATACAACTGACCAGCATGGATGACAAGCTCAACCTCTCACCCAGAAACCAAGTCAGCCCTCACAAAACTGTCCACAGAGTGCCCGTGAATAACTCAGCCAAGATCTGAGATAGGTCTGCTCCAAAGGGCCGAAATTTAGTGTCTACCTTAGCCACAGAACTTCAGTCCTGACCACATATGAACCACAAAAAAATTTCGGACTCTGCCTCAGAAAGATATCACAGAAACTCGCCCTGATCCCGGTTTCCTGTACTTGCTTGAGCAAGGGCAGAAAGAGCACTTGTTATACTTCGGTTTTCAGCCTCCTTGACTCCTTGTATTCCTTCATAGATTGCAGAGATATATTTCTTGTTTTGTGATGATGCAAAGTGCCCCAAGAGGGAGGACGAATGCCTCCTTTATATACCCATCATTTGGGTTGAATGGTTGCCATAAGGGGCTGAGCCGACTTGGTTTCTTGTGGAGGGAAAAATACAAAATCAAAATTCAAAATTCTTCTTTTGATAAAATAATGAGCATGAAGAACATGCTTACAAAAAATACATAATGATGAAAATATACATTATGAAGACCGACCATAGTTACAAAATTCAACAGTATGCACAAGTTCCAGACAAGCATTATGATACTACTTGTTACAAGAAGGAAAAATACAGCTGGCCTATGTGAATATATTTGTCTATGATGATCAGATATTACTTAAAACAACAAATGATGATGTGGAGCCAATGGATTGCTAAATATATAGAAAGGTAGGATTCTGTAGATTTGCAAGATGTAGCGCTTAGGTGACAGCCCTTAACGATTAAATTGTACAGTATATAGTACATGTACATATATCTTAGTATATTTTAGTTACAGAATTACATAACATACTTTCTAGTTATTTGAATGAGATCATATGTTTAAATGCTATTATATGCATCAATATGGGAAGCAATATTGACAATCTTCATTTTCCCACTCAAGCAAGTTAACCAATACAAATGGAGGGGAGCAGAATTTTCATGGGTAATTGGAGTCTATGTCAACCCAAGAATAGCACCACCTCTGGCATCTTATTGGTTATTGCATCAATTCGAAAACATTTGCAGATGAGAATTTATCATCAATAAATTATATAATGATATAATCTACCTACTAAAAGATCAAAGAATACTAAATCACAATGAATGCTAGTGAAGAATCTAGTTTTCTAACACTTAAATGGGCAACAAAACTACAACAATAGAATTGCCAAGAAAATTCTATTTTTATCAAAATGTGACATAAAAGATCAAGGCCATCAAAAACTTCTAATTTTTTGAAGTGCTTCAAATGCAATATATACCAAATGGAGTGTTAGTTTGTAAGTATAAGCAAAACAGAGACTTTGATAAATGACTCTATAAAGAGAACAAAAACATGTTGCCACCACAAATAAGTGTTATTGTGTTGGTTTTCACACCTGATCACCAGTAAATGGTACTGTTGTTGACATTGCCTCTAATGATGGCTTGTCTTCCATCACAAACAACGGCCCTGTAAAACTCCCAAATAGAAGGAAGAAAAGTGAATTGACCTTGAAACAGTTAAAAACCTTATTTTAACAATGTTACCAGACTAGGAATCGGCAATAAATCGGCAAGGGAAAAATCGGTGAATTCAATAAATAAAGATATACACATATATTGAATTAAAAAAAACATTTCTCATAGATATTCAATAAAGCCATGTCCAAACAATGCATAAAGCACGGAGTCTTGACTCCTAACCAGTGACTAAATAGAACCAGAAGCATCTCCTTCTAAAAGTTTATAAAATACTGCATATTAATCAGTGAAAAAGTAATAACTGAAATCCCTCAATTGCTGCTGAAATGATATGATAATGGTTTGCTACTGAAATCTCTGACAAAGCACACACTGAAGCTAACATTGGAGCACACTGCACACTACGCCTCTATTACACTACATTTCTATTATGTGGAGTAAACTGAAACTAAAACCGTGCCTCTATTACCTTCTCGGCATATGAGTTGTCGGCCCTGAGCAATGAGCAGTGAATTACGGATCGACGTTTAATTTTTAACCTAACTAATGTTGAAAAGTAACTAGGTTCAGTCTTGATAATGACGTGTAATTCTGATTTTATGTAATTGATGAAAAGAAGGAAAAATAAAATTATTGTAATGCTTCTCTCATGGGTTTTATGAGCAAGGAATTTTATTTTAGTAATGGCTCCTATTGTGAGACTTTAGGATTGAGTCATCTAGTCATAAAACTCAAATTTAGTCAATGTCTTGAAGGACCCTTCTTCGGCATGATACACTTGTATATGAGTCAATAGAAGTGTCAAACAGCCCTCCAAGACAAGCATAAGCATCCTCTTACAGGTCGGCCTCAAAGAAATAACAATATCTTCATAAAAAGGACATGTCGGTTCACCAAAAGTCATGTCAGCTAATTATGAGACTCCAACCACTATAAATAGGCAGCTCGGCCTAATCTCAGAACACAAAAAATTCAAAGAAGTGTGAAGTACATGGGTCTGTGGTTAGAGAAGTGCGAGGTACAGAGATTTGCGGTTAGAGAAGTGTGAGGTACAGCAGGTTTGCGGTTAGAAAAGTGTGAAGTCTCATCAAGGAAGCCTCTCCCCCAGCAAAGAAGAAGGGACTAGAGGACAAGACTGTTTTGGGCTAAAAATATCTTCACTAGGGCAAAATTGCAGACCTATAAATTTGCATTTGAAGACATATAAATTACAGCAAGGAGGCAGAGAAAGTAACAACAAGCAAAGGGTTTGACTATTGTTGACTCAAGGAAGAGGAAGAAGGCTTGGTTTCTTGGTCTTGGTATTCGTCAATTGGAATCTCTGTAAGAAGAAGAATTTGTTCGGGTTTTCCTCTCAAAGAGTGAGAGGTTTTGGCCCTGGCTGATAGCCTATTTTCTGTGTCGCTTGTCCCTTTATGTTTTATATATTGGTAGTTGTTTGATGAAGAAGAACACTAATAACCTAAATAAAAGAAGATTATAATCTAAAGAAGTAAAATGCACTCACAAGCAGTTACTAATAGAAGAGAAACCACTTAATTGCTATGCCCTAGATTTCAAAACATGGTATTAGAGCTAAGGCAACAAAGTCAAGGAAGGGCATCTTATCAAGGGACACTCAAGGATCAAATCTCGAGGAAGGCATCAAAGCAAAGATCATCTTTAAGACAAGATCTACAAAGGAAGCATTATAACCCGAGATCAAAGGAGTCTACAAAGAAGTCTTGGGATCATCATCAAGAAATGAAGCCCAAATTGAAGAGATCTACAAATCAAGTTATAGTGTTTTGAAGACTATTCATCCAAAGGAAGCAAGATTAAAAGGCGGTGTCATCAAGACTCTCTCTCGTTGAATCAAGTTCCTTACCATTAAAGACATCACCAAGAAGTCATTGCTGATCTTTATCAACAAGACTTCACCATCAAAAGGGATCTCCCTCTCTGTGAGATCAAGGATCATTATTGAAGAAAACTATCTTCAACAAAAAGAAGTTTCCTATTCTCTATATCATCATCAACATCAAGGAAGCAGCAAGGAGAAAGGAGCATCATATCAAGTAAGTATATGACCTTATTTGAATCTGTTAAAATGTCTTTTTGCAAGGAGAGCAACAAATTGGTTGGGGCTTCAAACTATCTTGCATGGAAGAAAAGGACAGATCTAAATCTCATTGAAAATGAGGTCATGGATCATGTCAAAGGATCTATCACAAAACCAAGAGAGTAAGATGCTCAAGCTCTTTCCAAGTATATGAAAGGAGAAATGAGGGCTCAGAGGATTCTCATTGAATCCATCAAGGATCCCCTCATCCCATATGTATCTAAACTCGAAACTTCAAAAGACATCTATAACAAACTAGTAGAGTTATATTTTGTAAGCACTGTTGGAGAAGTCATCTCATTAAGTCAAGAACTCTACAAGTTGAAGATGTCTAGGGAAGATGGAATAGCCTCATACTTTATGAGGATATCTGAGATCCGAGATCAACTACAAGACCTGGGATAAGTCATCTCTGATAGTGAAATGACTACAGTTGTATTAAATGCACTACCGAAGGAGTGGGGTAATTTTTGTTCAAGTATTTATGGGAAGAAAGAAGCTACTCCATTCCAGGATCTATGGTCACTATGCAAGATTGAAGAATCTAAACTAAAGGCCAAATTTGATGTGGGAACAGGTGAGCAAAATCAAGCTTATGCTGCAATTGCAAGAAAAAAGAGACAATTTGGAAAGTTTGGTCCTCGGAAAAAGAAAAAGAACATGACTAAAATCTAATGCTATGGGTGTCAAGAATATGAACACTACAAAAGAGATTGTCCTAAGATCAAGAAGGGCAATAACAAAATAAGAAGAGAAGAAGCTCATATCACTGAAGAAGTGGAGGAAGTTGAAAAGAAGTCCAAGATAGAGGAAGTACGAGATCTCTACTATGACTGAGATAGTCTTCCTCACCTAAGTTCTTTTCAAATTCCTAAGTCTTCTGTTATAAGATATGGCTCACTAAATGGGATGCATCAAGGCATCATGGAAGCATTGAAAGAAAGAGCTCGGGACATCATCATAGAGAAGCATGAAAGATGGTTAGAATCTGTGGAAGTCATGGATATAGCTCTTAGGAATCATTGGAAACATAAGTGGCAAGGTCATCTAGTACAAGGTTCATCATACATCTGACAAAAGGAAACATTTGCTAATGGGGATACTTTAGATCCTCAAGATTCTCTAATGGAATCTTCATTGAAAGGTTCATCGATCATGAGGAGAAGCAAGTGTTTCATCAAGAACTCCAATCTTGTGGAATTCATGGGATGATGATGTGATGACATAAAAGTGAAGCAGATCAAGGGATTGAAGCTCTTTCAATCAAGGAAGTTGTTGTAGGAAGTCTGGATGACCCAAAGGAAAAATGAGGTATGTATGTTTACATTTGATATTGTGGAAATCATGTTATATGGTTGCAAGTAACATGGACCAATGCTCTATCTTGAGAGCATGATCAAAAGAAAGGATCTTCTCCCTCAAAGGAATGCGGGAAGCATGGGTCACACATTCACTTGATGAAATCAACATAATATGTCCTCATATGAAGTATGAGGTGGTTGACTACAATTGAGGAACTCTGATTGGAAGCTCCTGGGAATGTAATGTGCGAAGAAAGGAAGGAAGAGATCATGGAATATGCAACCATGGTAACGGCAATCAACATCCGAAAGACCAAGAAGATTTGACTAGGATATCTCCATGGAAGATATGAAAACTATGATGGAGTTTGAAAAGGAAAGAGACCCTTGACAATATATATATTTGGGAGATGTGTCGATATGCATGCAAGATGTTGATGCAAACTAGAAGATGTCAAGATGAAAGACCATCACAAAGGTAATGTTGATTTTTAATGTTCATTCCTTTATTTTTTGAATACCTGGATAGGTTTATGCAAGGCTTCCAAGGGAAGATCTATGGATGTCTTCCAAGATCGATGCACATGTAGTAGGATGAAAGATCCTTAAGTAAACATGGCATGAAGAAAGCAGCATGACATAAAGGAAGACCAAATATCGACCGATGGATCACTTTCCGATGATGACATGGCTGACCTATGGATGAAAGTGATGGATGGTCGGTGCCCTATGTAGAGGTCCCAAACATGAAGACTCCTAGATAACAAATAGAAGTTCATGACATCCAGAGGAATTCTATACATCATTGGTCTCGCCAACATTGTACTCAGATATCCTGGAGAGATAGAGTTGCTAGTCAAGGCCTTGCTATGAGACAATGTTGGTTGATATGATGCTATATAGATGGGTTACCAATCTTACTCTTCTTATGAGAAATTCTTCAGATTGAGAATGACCAAGTACCATTATGAATACCTCCCTAGTTAATAGGAAGTGTTGAAAATTAACTAGGTTCGGTCTTCATAATGACATAATTGTGATTTTATGTAATTGATGAAAAGAAAGAAAAATTAAATTACTGTAATGATTGTCTCATGGGTTTCATGAGCAAGGAATTTTATTTTAGTAATGGCTCCCATTGTGAGTCTTTAGGATTGACTCATCTAGTCATAAAAGTCAAATTTAGTGAATGTCATGTATGAAGGACCCTTCTTGGGCATGATACACTTGTATATGAGTCAATATAAGTATCAAACAGCCCTCCAAGACAAGCACAAACATCCTCCTACAGGTCGGCTTCAAAGAAATAATAATATCTTTATAAAAAGCACATGTCAGTTCACCAAAAGTCATGTCGGTAACTATGCGACTCCAACCACTATAAATAGGAAACACGGCCTAATCTCAGAACACAGAAAAATTCATAGGAGTGCAAAGTATAGGGGTCTATGGTTAAAGAAGTGCGAGGTACGAGGGTCTGTGGTTAGAGAAGTGTGAAGTCTCATCAAGGAAGCCTCTTCCCCAGCGAAGGAGGGACTAGAAGACAAGACTGTTTTGGGCTAAAAATATCTTCACTAGTGCAAAATTGCAGACCTGTAAATTATCAGTAAGGAGGTCGAGAAAGAGACCTATAAAATTTCAGTAAGAAGGCCGAGAAAGTCAAAGTTGAAGACCTATAAATTATAGCAAGGAGGCAGAGAAAGTAACAACAAGCAAAGGGTTTGACTATTGTTGACTCAAGGAAGAGGAAGAAGGCTTGGTGTCTTGGTCTTGGTATTCGTCAATTGGAATCTCTATAAGAAGAAGAATTTGTTCGGGTTTTCCTCTCAAAGAGTGAGAGGTTTTGGCCTTGCCTGATAGCCTATATTCTATGTCTCTTGTCTCTTTATGGTACATACATTGATAGTTGTTTGATGAAGAAGAACACTAATAACCTAAATGTTGGAAAATCAATGATTATATTAGGGTTTGATTCTCCTTTCAGGATAATTAGTGAGTGTATTGGCTTCTTTTACATCTTTATTATCTTATGTTTTATCAAGCAATTACCATATTATGTGTGTATGAACATCACAAAACAAGAGACACAAGATATAGGCACATATCAGGGCAAAAACGCCATCGAGGGGAAAACCTAATCAAGATGATTCTTCCTTTCAATAGTATTTTTTGAGAATCTTCACCCTAGACCAAGACCAAACCTTCCCTCCACACCAAGTCAGCCTTCCAGATCTTCAAACCCTTCTAGCAACTTTGATTAGGCAGCAAATTCCGGCCACAGACGGCTTCCGACAACAGCAAAACTTAGGAGACTTCGATCTCCCAATCCAGACCATGAAACAAAGAGAGAGACGCACCAAAATTTCGATTTTTCCTTTCTCCTTATACTTCCTCAAACTCACATTCACTTCGGCTTCCTGGCAACAGACTTCGCACTTCTTCCCAGCTACAAGAGAGATCGAACTTGTGTGTGAGAATGATGCTCCAAACTAATTTGATGAACTTCCTTTTATAGGCTTCTTGTGGGATCGAATAGGGTCCTTACGCCGACTTGATCTTCTTCTAGGCCAACATGGTGTGGAGGTTACATAATTCATATTTGACTCAATACTTAACCTGTTTACATGATTCAAAAGCCCAAGAAGGGTCTCTTTAAATGTACAATAACTCTATAGACTCAGAATAAATCCTAGAAGTCCTAAATGGAGACTTTGACCTAAAACATGGTGACCCAAGAATGATACCTATGCTTTAAAAAGTCGCAATAATAATAATAATTATTATTTTCTTTATTCTTTTGACAAGTACATTACATGATGACTCAAGTATATTATTGAAGACCAACCATAGTTACATTTTCCAACACTAAATAAAAGAAGATCATAATCTAAAGAAGGAAAAAGCACTCACAAGCAGGGACTAATACAAGAGAAATCACTTAATTGCTATACCCTAGATTTCTCAACAACTAAACCACGTGACGAACAATGCAGCAACCCTAAAAGTTAAAACCTGTGCTTGCCAAGTCAAGGGCTGAAAATCACCGCAGTCTCCTAAATCGCAATTAATTGGTGAGTCACGAGTCAAGATCGCGTTGACCACAAGTAAAGTTCAGTCAACACGAGTTTTACTCGCCCAATGCTGAATCAGATCATTTCAGGGAAGAGCAAAGTTTGACTCGCAATTAATCGCAAGTCATCATATATTCATGTTTTACTGTATTTTACTATCCTTTCAACCTTATAAGGTTGGGCGTGTGTATGATTAATACATTCACAAAGCACACACATATATTGTAGATTGGTACTTTTAGTAGTGTTAGTTTTTTTAATATTCCTTAAAACAAGCATTTGAATTAAATTTGACTCCAGTATAGTTTTTATTTCTGTTGTCGTTCAACGTTATTTGAGAAAAGCTAAGGGAAATGTTATAGTGTTTTAGAAACTAAAACAATTTTTTACCAAAGATGCCAACCACGGGGACCTTGGAATGTAGCTTAGAATATTTGAAGCTTTAAAAATTACTTGTAGTACGCTATTTTCCTGGAGCTTATAAATTGATGCATGTAACGATAATTGAATAAAGACAATGATCCTCATGTATTGGCATATTTTCTTGTGTCCTTGAAGACACTGTTAACTAGGAAGGGTGGAGGTTGCTCCAGCTCTGGCTTGTGATTGTACATTTGCAACCAAGCCATCTGAGCTGACTCATATGACAGCATGGACAGCTGCTGAACTTGCACTTCAAGCAAGATTTCCACCAGATGTCCTGCATATTATTCTAGGTAACATTGAGGGAACAATCAAGAAAAGAAGAAGAAGAAGCAGTTTGGATGGGACATTTCCATATTTACATTAAGCATGTTTATCAGCCTGTACTGAGTGATCTCCACAATGAATTTACTGCTTTCAAAAGAGCCAGGTCATTGGAGGTTCAAGTCAGATTTGAAGGGTTTGGAGCAGAGGAAGACTGCAGAAAATTGTGAGGTATGGGACCATCCTATATCATATATTACTTCTCTGCATCATCTTGCTGGACTATTAAAAGTTTTGACAGCAGTATGCAAGTCTCGAGCACATACAGGGGACTCCATTCAACACCCCCAATCAATAAGAGCTTGAAGTGATACCTACAGAAATTATGGTTCCATTTCTCAATCTACATGATCTGTTTCAAGCTGAAGAATACTTCACATTTCCTTGTCCCTCAACTCAGCTCAAGGATTTGGTGCAATATATATGGAAGGAATTTCAAGTGGCTAAAGAATAGGATGAAATCGGTCCCTCTTCTCCTTGAGATTTGCATGACAACAGCACCTTGGAGACTTAACCCAGTGCCCAGAATGAATATATCACAATACCTCAATCGATTTCAGAACTTGAGTCATCTTAATTATCAGGATAAAAGGAAAGTTGAAGACTAAACAGCATTAGTAAATGGTGCTGATCCTGTATAGATGATATGGAAGACTTCCATTAATTCCTTCAAAAGTGAAATTGATCTACATCTTGCTTATTGCACCTTAATCTTGCTTATTTCCACCAAGTATCGTAGTGCTTTTATGGATCAAATTGGGGCTGAATTAGTTATCCATTCCTATAGCTGCCTCTGATGGTTCAACAGACATGACTTTAGGATTTGGTTGCATAGTAGTGTCGTTGTTGTTTGACTACAGAAGCCTGAAACTGTAGAAGTGGTTGGCTTTTTATTTGCTGAGAAGAAGAACTTTGGATGTGCAGGCTCAGACAGCATTATCAGTCGCTTAAAAGGGGGTTTCATTCATGATTATGCTCCTGTTTTATAGCTCATTGGAAGCAGAAGAACAGGGAACTCTTCTTTAAATATTCCAGGTCTATGCTGCTACCCAATAGGGTCAATAAATAAAATATGCCACTAATTACCCACAAGTGTGAGCCAAAATCCCTCTCTAAGCATGATATCATGCCCTTTTAGGGCTAATAAGGCTCCAATGCAAGATATGGGCTAGATACATCTCCAAGCATCTAAATCAACCAGGAAAAATCCTCAAATCAAGCTTCAAGACATGTCCATGTATCCAAAAGCCAGCTCTAGGTGCCCTGTATCATCTCCATGGGTGTCATCAAAACAACATGGTGCAATCTATCTCCAATGTTGGGGGCCCATCTATCTCACCATGGGGATGATCATCGTCATCTAGACTCTGGATCAAGGCATGCCCATCAAGTAGTGGCAAGCCCACCCTGGGCGCAGCGGAATATTCAAAATATCTGGAATATGTAAATATCCATTATAGGACAAGTAGTATATTTATATAAGAATGTTTGAATATACAAAGATATGAGATATATTCAGTTACAAATAAGGCACCTGCTTATATACTAAGGTGGGCTTATATACTTCATGAATAGTCATGTCTCAACCGGCAGACATGTCTTTTCTTATTAATTATTAGTTATGGGGTGGCAGGAGGGGAAGGGATTCTCATTAATCCCAAAGGAATAATTGAAGATAGATTTTCCTGGGGTTTGGGCAAGAAGACAAATAACCAAGCAGAGGCCTATGGAATGTACCTCAGTCTCGCTTCAGCTCAACAAAAAGAAATCATGGATATGAATATCCTGGGGGACTCCCTTCTGATCATAAAACATATGAACCACAACTCTGCAGCTCAGAACAACAAACTAAATCAAATTCTCAAAAGAGCCCAGGGATTGCTACCTCTCTTCAGGAAACTAAGGTTTTTTCACATCCTAAGAGATCAAAACAAGGAAGTTGATATGCAAGCTAACAAGCCCTGGCAAATGAAGAAAGAAAGCAGCAAGGTAAACGAAATAGAGGGGCACTTTCTTATTCCCTAATTGTTTTGATGAATATCCTCAACCTGAAAGTTAATCTTGACTCCTATATAAAAAATCAGAATCATAAGTCAAGAATCAGGGTTCTATTAGGTTTTCCTATCCCTATTGACCTTCTTCCTATTGGTTTTGTCCTTTCCTTCAAGGTCCCCTCCCCCCACTTTCCTCCTCTCCCACCACATCACCCTCACCTCCCCTCTCCCTCCTCTCCCGCCACATCACCTTCACCCTCTCCCCCCACCCTCCCCTCTCCCTCCTCTCCTGCCACATCACCCTCACCCCGACCCCCCTCTCCCGTCCACCTCGCCCTCCATCGTTGCTTGCCCTTCTTCACCCTTCCTCCTGTCCTTCCCGTTCCAGTCACATCCGTCCTCTCACTTATCTCCCCACCTCATGGTTGCTTTCCTCAGTGTGACGTCCTCCTCCATTTGCCCCGTGCCCGCAGTTCTCAGCGTGTTGAAACACTTTGCATTGGCTTGTGCTCAAGTGTGGGATCTTTGTATTTCGTTCCTCGGATATGGATCTGTAACAAGGGCATTCAAGGAACGAACATGTGAAATCTCTTTGAACAAGAACTGCATTTACTCCTGCTGGCCTGGATCAGACGGTTCACGCGAGGGAAGGTGAAATTGGACAAGGCCAAAGTCATTTCAACAAGCAGGATCATCATGGTGGATCATTGGGATCTAGGAGGAAAGCCCACTGTCCCACACTTCCTCATATGACTAAGGCTCGGAAAAAATCTATAAATGGATGCATAACGGTTTAATCTTTTGCAAAAAGAGAGGGTTTGTCTTTGTCCTGGTTGGTGTTGGCGCAAGGACCCCTTGGCAGGGCATGTGTAGCCAGGAAATTCAAGGGAATTTTCTAGCTCTGAAGATTGATGTGAAAATTCCTAAACCCGAAATCCCTACTGCAACGATTGATATTACTTCTACTTGTTAAACCATACAAGTTATTTACTGTGTTCTACAGTAAATATCAAAGTAAATATAACTGCAATGTTCACTATTTAAAATTAGTATGTCGAAGCAAGAAATTGAACAAGAGAAAGATACAACACAGTGACACAATTATTTTTGGACCACTGTCCCTGGAAAAACCCAATGTGGAAAAACCGGTGCAGCAAATGAGGGTTTCTTTATTATTCTTCAGCAAAAATCTCATGTACAAGATACAACCAGCAGAATAGAAGAGGATTAAGCAAAGTCTTTTGGTAGAAATCACATAAGAGAAATTTCTGGCCGACGCGTTTCAAACCAACAAGTGTGGTTCATCATCAGGACCAGATAAAGAGGCAAACCATGGCAAAGGCATAAATAGAGAGCAATGTAGAGACATAATTTCCAAGTAACGGCTATATTTGAACAATAA